>CAUYPK010043271.1:0-21900 GCA_963574355.1 Loris lydekkerianus | reverse complement strand
AGATCTGCAGTTATTCTAATATTCTTCCCCTTGTAGGTAATGGTTTTCTTTTGTCTGGCAGCTTTCAGAATTTTCTCCTTCATATTAACTTTAGTGAAATTGATTATGATGTGTCTGTGGGATGTCTTATTCGGGTTGAGTCGTGCTGGAGTTCTGAAACTGTCTGCTATCTGAATTCGGAATCTTTTGGCATGTCTTGAAAATTATCCTTCATAATCTCATGGAGAAGAGACTCTGTGCCTTTTGAAGCCACTTTGTCACTTTAGGGGATCCCTATAAGATGAATATTGGTTTTCTTCAAATTATCCCAGAGCTCTCTTAGAGAGTGGTCTGTTTTTGCTCTCCATTTCTCTTCTTCTTTTAGGGTTTGGGAGCACTCAAAAGCTTTATCTTCAATGTCAGAAATCCTTTCTTTTGCTTGCTCCGTTCTGTTACTGAGGGATTCTACCACGTTTCTAAGATCTTTGAGGGATGCAACTTCTTATCTCAATGTGTCAAAATCTTTGGTCATTTGGTCTTTGAATGCGTTGAATTCTTGTGATAACTTTTGGAATTCTAATTTGATCTTATTTGCTATCCAGATCCTGAATTCAATTTGTGACATCTCAGCTAGTTGTTTGTGCATGGAATCTTGTGCTGTTTCTACCCCATTGATCCTTGGGGGAGCTGATCTCCTCTGATTATTTATATTGCCAGAGTTTTTCTGTTGATTTCGCCTCATGGTTGTTTTTCACCATTGCCTCTGGCCGTCCTCAGAGTTGGGGAGGTGTCTTTCCAAGATTAGACCCCAGCGGGTTCACTCTTTTGTTGCTGGATCTTTGTAGGGAGTGACCCTGTGTAGTTCCTCTAGGACTGCTCTAGCTAGGGAGTTCTGGTTGTGGAAGCAGCTTCAGTGTGTGACACACCTGGATCCAGCAACAGGGCTGGGGGTGGTGCACACGGTTCTTGGAGTGCCTGGCGCCCAGTGACTTTGGCACAGAAAGCCCAAGTCTCCAGCAGTCTCTGACCAGGAGAAGGGCTCTGCGCAGAGGCAGGGAGGGCTCCAGAGGGCACGCAGCTACCAGAGTCCCTGGCCAGATGAATGGGCTAGTGTGGAGGCTGGGAGGATACAGGACGGAGGACACAGGACGGAGGACGTAGGGTTGTGTGGCTCCCTCAGTTCCTAGTCAGAGAATGTAGAGGCCTCATGGGTGCGTGTCACCCTTTGGGGGTCATTGCACAGCTCTTATGGAGGTCTGGGTGGTGCCAAGCCCAGCAGTTTGAGGTTGCTATGAGCTGTGATGTCACCGCACTCCACCCAGGGCAACAGCCCAAGGCTCCAGTGTGCCAAAACCGTCTCACCTCTGCCCCTAAGGATTAAGGCTGTAAGGCAGCTCACTCCCCATCTTTAGGCTTTTCAGTCACTAGGTTACTTTGTCCTGCCCGATTCTTGCTCTGGGACCCTGAGGGCGGAGCTTGCCGGGGCAGTTTTTTCCCAGTGACTTTCTTCACCCAGCTTAGTGGCTCAGTCTGGACCCCAGACAATGCTCAAAGTTCTCCACACTCCTGCTCAAGTTCTCCCCAAGGCAGTTCAACTGAGTGCCAAGTCCAAGGACACCAAAACAGTTCACAGGTAAGGCCCTTCCGGTTTGCAGTCTCACTGCTGCTTGTACTCACGGTTGCTGGTGTGATTAGGTCAATCGAACACACGCAATCACTTGCCAGTTCTCCACTGTTTTTGTCCTCCTCTTGGGGTCCAAAAGTCCCTTGCTGGCTCCCTGTATCCTCAAAGGGATGATTATAGGCAGATCCCACCGTCCAGAGATGCCTGGAGTCCTGTCTCCCCAGACTAGCTGTGCCCAGTTGCAGGGACGCTGTTACTCAGCCGCCATCTTTCTTGACTCTTATGTTTTAATTTATATCTACAGTGTACCCTGAAAGAATTTTTGATTAAATGTAAATGTAGCCACCAAAAAGTGAAATGTAAAAAATGGTAGGAATCAAACTTTTATCATTAGTTCAGTTAATATTAAACACTTCTGCTTATTAGCTTTAGGAGACTAAATTTCCCTCTATTTCCCCCAGAGGATAATAACCTCTGTTGCCTCTTTATTTTTGAGAACCAGGAACAGAGATATTTTGTACATCTATAGATACTATTTCTGGGACTCCCCATTGTGTTTTCTCACCTTCAGTAACTAAAGGATTAATTGCTATACTACAGAAAAGCCATCTTAAAATAAAGTCCTACTCAACTTCAGTTTATCAGTTAATCTCAGCTATATTTCAGGCTGAATTCAGTTGATTTTTTGAGAAAAAATTGAACATGAAGTTTTTATATTGAAATTGTAAATCTCAATAACAGAGAAAAAATAAACTGAAGCAAAAAACTAGAATGAATCAAACAAAATGAACATTGTCTTAGGGATCTGTGAAATTGCAACAGAATAGCTGATATTTGTATTACTCAAGTCCCAGAAAGGGCAGGGCAGAAAAAGTTCTCAAGGAAATAATGGCTAAATACTTCCCAATTTTGGCAAAAAGTATTTTCTGATTAAATAAAGTGAGTGAATCCAAAGCAGGATAAACCCTAACTAATTCACAATACAAGACATATCATAGTCAAACTTCTGAAAACTAAAGACCAAGTATTAAAAGTGGTGAGAAAGAAACTTTACCTATATGGAAAAATATTTTGAATGGACAGCAATTTTTCATCATTAACTATGGAGGACAAATGGAAGTGGCATAACATTTTTCAAGTGTTAAAATGAAAAACCTGTCAACATAGAATTCTGTATCCAGCAAAATTATTTTTCAGCAATAAAGGGAAAGTAAAGACATTCATTAGATGGTAAACTTACAGGTAATTTGTTGGGAACAACAAAAGAGGGAATCTTGGACCATTGGGAATGAAGAAAATGAGATAAAATAATGAGTAAATGAAATGATCTTTCCTTTTTTTTATTCTTCTTCTTCTTTTTTTTTTTTTTTTTGCAGTTTTTGGCTGGGGTTGAGTTTGAATCCACCATCTGCGGTATATGGGCCAGGGCCCTACTCCTTTGAGCCACAGGGGCTGCCCCTTTTTCTTCTTAAGTTTATAACATTATGTTTAGGAGCAAGCAAATTTTTTGACATATATAGAAGAAATATTTAAGATAATTATATTAAAAATAGGGACAGGTAAAGGAAAATAAAGGGACGTAAAATTTCTGTACTCAAAGTAGTAAAATAATGATAACATTAGATTGTAATATAAGGTGTGTATTACCTATGGCAACTACTAAAAATAACTACATAATGATAATATACTCAAAAATGGATTAAATAAATCAAAATGGAATCCTAAGGAAAGGTTTAAGTAACCTCCATATGGCAGGTAAAAGAAGACAGATTAATTAAAAACAATAAAAAATTGATAGATTTAAGCTCTAACATATGACTAACTTACATGAAATGTAAATAATCTAAATGAAAGACAAATAAGGGCAGAGTTAATTAAAACATGACTGTATGTTATCTATAAGATGCTTGTGTCAAATACAGCCATATGGGTAGACTGAACGCAAAAGGAGGAAAAGAAAACATTTTACAAGCAATAATCAGATGAAAACAGAAGAACCTACATTAAAGTCAGATACTGTAGACTTCAGAATAAAGAAAATTACTAAAGACTGAGATGAATGTGATATAATGACAAATGCGATCAATCCACAAGTATACATAGCAATTCTCAGTATATGTACACCAAGTATCAGAGCTGCAATACAGGAGAAGCAAAGTCTGATAGCGCTCCCTCAACAGCGGATAGAACAACTACACACAAAATCAGCAAAGGTATAGAAAACCTCAACAGGATTTATATATTGTTCAGTAAAATTCACCCTTTCAAAGTATATGATTCACTGGTTTTTATTATATTGAATAGTTGTGCAACCATTGCATAATTTTAGAACATTTTCCTTAACTGAAAAAGAAATAGTCACTACCCTTCTTTTCTCCCCATAGCTCTTGTCACTGTTAATCTACTTTCCATTTTCATCAATTTGCCTGTTCTGGACATGAAAATGAGTAGAGTCATACAACATGTGGTCTTTGTGACTGGCTTTTTCCACTTAATGTTTTCAAGGTTCATCCATATTACATATATTAGAACTTGATTCTTTTTTATTGCCTAATAGAACTTACATTTTTTTTCATTCATCGGTTGACGGACATTTGGGTGCTGCTGCTATGAGCTTTGATGTAGAAGTTTTATGCAGACATACAATGTCATTTGCTAGGATAGACATTTAGTAGGAATGGAATTGCTAAACTAAGTGGTTATGCTACATTTTATGGGACTTTGAAAGTGTTTTCCAAACCAACTGTACCATTTTATATTCTTACCAACAGTGTTGGTATGTCCTAATTTTTTCCATATGCTTGAACTTTTTATTGTCTGCCTTTTTTTTTTTTTTTTTTTTATGAGACAGAACCTCAAGCTGTCGCTCTGGATAGAGTGCTGTGGTGTCATAGCTCACAGCAACCTTCAACTCCTGGGCATAAGCGATTCTCTTGTCTCAGCCTCCCAAGTAGCTGGGCTACAGGCATCCGCCACAGGGCCTGGCTATTTTTTGGTTGTAATTGTCCTTGTTGTTTGGCAGGCCTAGGCTGGATTCGAACCCACCAGCTCTGGTGTATGTGGCTGGTGCCTTAGCAGCTTGAGCTACAAGTGCTGAGCCTGTCTGCCTTTTTTATTTTAACCATGCTAGTGAGTGTGAAGTGGTATCTCATTATGATTTTGCTTTACATTTTTTTTGTTGGTAATACTGTTGAACAAAAATATAATTAGTTTTTTTGTTATTTGTTTATCTTTGGGGAAATGTCTGTTCAAATTGTTGCCTTTTAATTATTGTGTTATATGTCTTTTATTTTTGAGTTGTATTTTGAATTTGTGTTTCCTGTTTTACATTGTATAGTAAATGTTTTAATTAATTTTTCCTAGTATATAGAAACATCACTGAATTTTGTACTAACCTGTGTCCAGTGACATTTTTACTCGTTAGCTTTTAAGGTTCTTCTTTTAGAATTTATAGACAATCATCTCTCTAAAATAAGTTTTACTCTTCCTTTCTAATTTTTTATGCCATTTATTTTCTTGTTTTAATTGAATTAGCCAGACTTTCTAATACAATGTTGAATAGAAGTGATAGGACTAGACATCCTTGCCTTACATTCGATCTTAAAAAGAAAGCATTCAGTATTTCATCATGAAATAATAGCTGCTGTTAGTGTTTTAATTGTCTGGTCTTTGTTGTTCATATTTTCCTTTTTTGGCTTAATAAGGCTGTTAGTGTTCTTTTCTAATCTCTTCTTCTTGTTTATTAGATGCACCTCTTGCTTTATTTTTCCAGTGGCTGCTATGCATTATGACATCCATTATTACCTTCTCTTATTTTACCACTATGTATTTTTAATTGATTATGGGATAGGCTCTTCGTAGTTGTATTTTATGCTCAAAATTATGAACTTATGGGCTGGGTGTGGTGGCTCATGCCTATAATAACAGCACTTTGGGAGACTGAGGTGAATGGATTGCCTGAGTTTACCAGTTCAAGAGCAGCCTGGGCTAGAGCGAGACCCCATCTCTAAAAATAGCCAGGTGTTGTGGTAAGTGCCTATAGTTAAGCACTCAGCTACTTGGGAAGCTGAGGTAAGAAAATCACTTGAGCCCAGGAGTTTGAAGTTGCTGTGAGCTATGATGCCATGGCACTCTATCAGGGGTGGCAAAGTGAGACTCTGTCTCAAAAACAAACACCAAAAAAAAAAAAAAAAAACACTGTGAACTTAGACGTTCAGATATGTTAAATCACTGTTAAATTTCTTTGTATTATTCCCTTTTCCCCCAACCCACCTTTTTAAAAATCAGGTGTTTTTTGTTAGGTTACCTCTGTAAATATATAGTAGTGAATTATTTTAAGTTATGTTGGAAATTTTTTGAAGCAATCTTTAGTTTATAGATAATTTTGGCTTTATTCAAACAGGATGAATTAAACCTTGCTGATTCTGAAGTGGATAATCAAAAACGAGGCAAACGGCATTATGAAGACAAACAAAAAGAACACTTGGACACCTTAAATAAAAAGAAACGAGAACTGAATATGAAAGAGAAGGAACTAGAGGTTATCCCCAGCTGTTTTTTGTTGTTTTATTTGTAGCATTAGTCATAATTATTAGTGTGTTTTCCTTAATGTCATGTTTCCAAAAACAGACAAGTATGAATTTCTATTTCATAGAGAATAACAGGTATTTGGGTAGAGGCTTAGGCAGCCTCAAAATGTTAGGAGGTAAATAGGCAAGACTACAACAGACCCATATCATGACTCTGAATGATTTAGAAATTGCACACTGTCTTGGCACACATAACTCCTTAAATACCCAGGTTGGCATGCAGAAAACCACCTTGTGTCCAAAAAAAGATGCCCTATCTTCTGAGTAATTAGGGTGTGAGCTGGGCTGGATTTTAGTTCCTGCTAGACATGCCTATGACAGCTGTAAGCAGTAGCCCTGGCTTGAGGAGAGAATAAATTTAAAGCAACCTATTTTAAATAGAACAGTTGGATTCCAATATTGCTTTCATGTCTTCAAGAAAATGATTTAAATTCTATAATCCCTTTCCTTCCGTGTTTGTTTGTTTTCTTATTTAAGCTCAGTGTTATGAATATAAAGTATTAAGTATAAAAGTACTTTGCATTTTCTAATCTTTTACAAGCATGGAAGACTTTCTGTTTGAGTGTTCAATACCATTAGTGTTCAGAGTCCATCCTACAGCACAGAGAAAACTATGTCTGACCTTAGTTCCCTGGGTACTAAACTTCTTGTAACTGCTACTTTTAAATTTGTTTCACTAGGAAGTTGTGCTGATCTTACAAGTCATTAAAGATACGCACATAGGGTAGCTTTCTTTTGAAGAATTATAATGACTCTAGACTGGATCTTCAATATAAAACTTGGATAAATAAGTTGATTATTAAGTATAATTAAAATACATTTCTGAAATATGAGTTCAGAATTTTACTTTGCATATTTTGGCACAAATAGTATAATGAATTTGTATATCAAAGAAGATTTTTAAAGACATTAGTCATCTTATTTTCCTAGGAGAAAATGTCACAAGCAAGACAAATCTGCCCAGAGCGAATAGAAGTAAAAAAATCAGCATCAATGCTAGACAAGGAAATTAATCGATTAAGACAAAAGATACAGGCTGAACATGCTAGTCATGGAGATCGAGAGGAAATAATGAGGTAAGTGGTAGCTTTTGTACTTTATTACCTTATCCATGCATATCATAAAAACTTAAAAAAATCTTTTATATATAAATCTTAAATTTGGCTGAAGTTTTAATATGGCAAAGAGTTATAGTTAAACTATAACATGTGTGTTACTATGTATTAATAATAAAGAATAAGTTTTTTCTTAATTATTACGAAACTCATTGAAGGACATTTTAACACCAATGATTTTTTTATATCTGTAAGGTTCATATACAGAGAAAATGTTCAGCTTCACAAGTAATCAAAGAAATGGAAATTGAATTAGAAGCCAGTTTTCAAATACATAGTGCATCACATTAAGTAGGATGAAAATAACACTAATGCTCTAAATCAAAGAGGTTTCAATGAAATGAATATGTTGACATTTTTGGTAAAAATGGAAGCTGTAATATAATTTGAACACAGGTTCTGAAGAAAGAATGCCTCAGTTTGAATTACAGTTCTTCTACTTGTATGACTTTGGTAAATTACCTAATCTCTGAGAACCTTATTTATTATCAATAAAATGGTTATAATTATAATAGTTACTTTATAGGGTAGTTATGAAAGTTAAATGAAATAATCCATAAAAAACAATATATAGGAAACATAGCATCTCAGTTATTATTATAAAAGTTTTTCTGAAAAGCACTTAAGTAGTATGTGTCAACATATTTGGGAGAGTATTTTACCAAAATTTCAATTGACCAAATTACTTTGTTGCTGTAACATAATCCAAGGCGAGAAAAACAGGCTCAGCCCCCATAGCACAGTGGTTATAGCACCAGCTACATACACCAAGGGTGGCAGGTTCCAACACAGCCTGGCCCAGCTAAACAATGACAACTGTAGAAAAAAAAATAGCTGGGCATTGTGGTGGGTGCCTGTAGTTCAAGCTAGTTTGGAGACTGAGGCAAGAGAATCACTTTAGCCCAGGAGTTTGAGGTTGCTGTGAGCTGTGACACGACAGCACTCTACTGAGGGCAACATAAAATAAAAGTGAGAAAAACAATTTTGTGTTCAGAGATATTTATAATACTGAAGAATTAGAAGTAATGTGCAGGTGTTGAAGAATGGTTAAATTACATTAGAAAATTACAACTGTTACATTCTCTGAAGAACTTTTTATATTAAAAAATGTTGATAAAGTTCTCAATTTTATTTTCAAAAACATTGGAAAACAATAGGAAAAAACATCAAAATAGTAAGAGTTTCTTTTTTTTTATAAGTAGCACATAATGTTTAAAAAATATAGTGTTAAAAGAACAGTGAGGCTCGGAGCCTGTAGCTCAAGCGGCTAAGGCTCTACCCGGATACACTAGAGCCAGTGGGTTGGAATCCAGCCCGGGCCCGCCAAATAACAATGACAACTACAACTATAAAATAGCCAGGTGTTGTGGTGGGCGCCTGTAGTCTCAGCTACTTGGGAGGCCGAGGCAAGACATTCGCTTAAGCCCAAGAGTTTGATATTGCTGTGAGCTGTGATGCCATGGTACTCTGCCCAGAGCGAGAGCTTGAGGCTCTGTCTCAAAAAAAAAAAAAAAAAAGAACAAGACATCTACATTCCACATCTACCAAATTTCACATATACCCTTGTAAGATGCACCACAGGTGTAATCCCACCAATCCCCCTCTCTCCACCCTCTTACCCCCTACCTTCTTTCCCTTTCTCCCTTTCCCTTATTCTTAGGTTGTAACTGGGTCATAGCTTTCATGTGAAAGCCCTAAATTAATTTCATACCAGTGTGATGAAAATGTGTCAAACGGTATATGAAGCTAGTGTATGATGCCCCATGATCATATCAATGTACACAGCTATGATTTAATAAAAAAAAAAGAAAAAAGGTTCAAATAAAACCAAAAACTAATCCAAAAAAAAAGAACAGTGAAAAGTTTGACTTCCTTTATTTTCATCATCTTCATCACTTTTCCTTCTTTTCATTGTATTTAACATGTTAATTTGCTTTCAGTTTTTCTGTATGAAATGCAAAGTAATGTGAGTATATGGCATGTTATTTTTCATCCTTGCAGATATACAAGATAGCACACTGTATAATCTATTTACAGATTTTTTTCTTTCTTATTGATAAATATGGCAAAGATTATTTTCTATAATATTTTTAATAATTTTGTACAGGAAACAAAGTTTATAAATATTGAACCATTAGAAAAGCAAGTTGATCACTATCGAAACCACCCTTGTAGACAATTTGGTTGTTTGGCATCACCATCCTTCCTGACTCTGAATTTAAATGCAATCAGCCATCATTTTCTTAACTTATTCACATGCGAAAAATATGAGATAAATACCTGGCATGTGTAGAAAAAAATATATCACAGCTGAAGGGGTATGAACTCTTTTTCCCTTGGGAAGACTGAATAAACCATGTGTTGTATGTCTTTGTTTTGACTGTGACCCATCACATAAAGTCACACATGGGTTTTTCTCATGTACTATCATATTGTTGAAAAGTTTTGGATTTGGGAGCATTTCAAATTTTGTATTTTCAGGTTAAGGGTGTTCACCCCGTATAAGAGAGGATGCTTCCCTACAACCTTACTAACAGAGTATAAGATATATACTAGGAAGTTTTTAAATTTTTTCCTTATCTGGTGGCTGACAAATGGTAATGTAATTTTAATTACATCCCAGCATTATAAATGAAACTCGACATTTTTCACATATTTAAGAACAAGTTTGATACCTTGTAAATGATTCATAATATTTTTATAGTATTTTTTTCCCTCTAATTTTAAGTTTTTAAAAATATAGTAGGAATGTTAAGCATATGTTACACATTTTTTTCTTAATCTGTCATTTATCTGTAGAATTTGTTTATATTATTTTGTGGGGCTTTTTTCTATGTAACAATAATTTTTATTTAGTTTGATTAGTCATCCTTGTATTACATTTGGATTTAGGGTTCAAGTTAAAAAGAATTTCTCTACATCTAGGCTGTGGAAGTAGTTACATATTTTTTCTTTCATATGTTTATCCTTTAGATTTAGATCTTTGATCTATTTAGAGTTTATTTCTGTGTATAAGGTGTGAGGAATGGATTTTATCTTGTATTTTTCTGTTCTGTTGTTTTGTTTCCTAAGGTCTTTAGTTAGATATAATTTGGATATCCTTTCTTCTCTAGTTATCATTTAGTCTGACCATTTTACCTGATTTTTTCCCCTTTTGTTTTTCTTTCTTGTGTTCTCAATTTCCATCAGTGTGTTTTCCATGTCTCTTTTCCCCCACGTAGCCTCTTGTCTTCATATCTTTTCTGTTTGTGGTGGTGGTGTTCTAACCCCCACCTTGGATTCTGCTTTACTTCCTGTTGTGTGGTTATCACTTTCTATTGTTTATTTTTTTGAGTTATTTATTTGTTCTTTTAGTTCTTTTATGTCTCTTTGAGGTATTGGTTTCTGGTAGTACTTGTCTTACTGTGTTCAATTACAATTTTCATCTGCTTTGTGGCAACATTGTTCTTGTAAGTTTTCTTTATCTCTAGGAAGGTTTTGCTGCTCTTCTTCATCTCTTTTTTTCTATAAATGTCTTCACATCAATACTGTATTTGTGCCTTTTTTGTTATTCATTTTTCTAATTAGTAGAATTTTCCTGCTGGTTATTTGAGAGAATGAGAAGGGTAGCTGGGGGAGCCTGGACCAGGGTTACCTTTCGTAAGTCAGGAGCTATCTCTCCCTAACTATAGTAAAAGGTTGTTGCCCTCTAATTGTACTTCCCAGTAGCTATACTTTCTCTGAAATTCTAATGCTGTACCTGTGTCCTTCTGTTCTCCTGTTCCTGTGTAACTAAGGGAAACATTTCTTCCCGAGTGACTCCTTCAATTTGGGAATTGCGTACGTTTGCCAACACTCTCAAGGTCTGCCTTCTCTGGGCCACCAGGGCACTCGCTCATATATTTTCTTTGCCTTCTGCAGGCCTTAGACTTTGTTCCTTCCCAGTCAGGTTAACACTCTTTCATTCTGTAGCACTGTCATTCTAGGAATATATTGTGACTGGAACTTTATGAAAATCATTGCCGCTGGCCTTCGTATTCTCTGCCCTCCCTGTTTTCCCTGGTTAAGTTTGAGATTGTACTCTTCTTAGTTGTTTGTGTATGGGTTTTTTTGTTTGTTTGTTTGTTTTTTTCGCTTAATATTTTGTTTATACAATAGGCAGTATCAAGAAGCAAGAGAAACCTATCTTGATCTGGATAATAAAGTAAGGACTTTAAAAAGGTTCATTAAATTACTGGAAGAAATAATGCACCATAGATACAAAACATATCAACAATTTAGAAGGTAAGTGCATTAAAAATATTACTACATGTTTTACATTTTTATGAGGTATTGTGTTTTCACATTATCTTTTATAAATAATAAAATTAAATTAAAAGAGCGTCACATAATGTAGTTATAGCAGAGACTGTTAGTATTTGCTTTGTCATTTAACATTTAAAATTCTATAACTCAATCAGAAAATATCAAACTTGAGGGGACTTATTGTATAGCAAGCTTATCTAGCTTTTCCTTTTTTTTGCAGTTTTTGGTTGGGGCTGGGTTTGAACACACCACCTCCGGTATATTGGGCTGGCACCCTACTCCTTGAGCCTCAGGTGCCATCCAGCTTATTTAGCTTTTCCACTCTGTAAGATATGCTTTACTATGTAACTTGTAGATGACTATTTAATTAGGTCCTTTGAATGGCACTCATTGGTTCTGAAACAGCCTGTTTTACCCTTGAACATTACATATTAAGAATATCTCTAGGTTTTGCTCCTCTTCTTCACCTCTTTTTTCTATAAATGTCTTCAGACTAAATGAAGGACCTGTTGAGGCATTTATTTCAGCTGATTATCATGATGTACTAGAATGGCGTAGCTCTGTGAATGCAGAAGCTCTTGTTTACTGTTGTATCTCGAGTGTTTATAACTGTACCTAAAACATAGTAGCACTTGTATATGTTGATTAATACATTAACTGCCAGGTATTTAACTTATGTTGCTTTTGAGCCTGGAGCCTTATGAAGCATATATAACTGACTTATTTCTTGACCTACCTTGACCTAATAAAACACTGTGGCCCCATGGGAAAAACATTTTTTTTTCATGTGGCAGTCAATTTGTTAAATAAATGAATACAGGATCATGAAAACAGACTGTTATTAATAGTACCTTCAGATGCACAGTTTCACAGGGATTGATTGACTCCAACTAGTGTCACAGCAACAGAAATAAACCAGGACAGTTGAGACGGAGGTATGGGCATTAATATTCTGGCACCCAGAGTGGCCCTAGTCCTCTGCTTTCTCCTGTTTTTCCCTGCTGTTATACTCTCAGCAGTGTGCTTTCTAACCATCTTTATACCCTAAACTCCATAATCTTAAGACTACAGAAAAAAATTTTAATCATATACCTAGCCATTAATACTTTGGGAGACTTTAGAGAAAGCAATAAAGAAAAATATGTTTGATCATATTCCTTAACTAAACCACAGGTTGGTTCTGAAATGCCTATTTCAGGTGTAGAGGCATGTTATTAGGACTCGATGTTACTTGCCTTTGAAGGCAAGTTTTAAGTTTTGTTAGGTGGGATAAAGCAGCCTTTGGTCAGGGGCTAATTTTTTCTTACCTCTGAAGCATTATTTTTTTGAGTACTCTATCAGTATTTGGGGAATTAGGAGATTTTCATGCTAGCCAGCGGGAACATGAGCTATTCCTACATCTCTGTGAGCTGTGGGGATTGCTTGTACTTCTTTGGGTTATTTTTTCTTCCAGCCTTAGATAGTATCTTCACACAAACTCACTGGTTAGTACTCAGCTCAAGGCTGGAACAGAGCCCTTTGTGAATCCACTGGAGTTTCCTTGGCTTCCCCAGACTCCCACCTCTCTCTTCTCAAATATGAAGATTGCCAGCTCCACTTAGGTTTCCACTCTTTTATTTCTCCCATGACTCTTTCCATGAGTAGTAATTTAGGGCATACATGGGGCTCAATTTGTATTTGATCTCTTTCAGAGATCATTTCTCTAAAACTGCCTGCTCTATTAGATAGCCAAAGTCTAAAAACTCTTGTTGCTCATATTTTGTCCAGATTTTTAGTTTCAGGTAGAAGAATAAATCCATCTCTATTACTATATACAGCTTTTCCAGATACAGTAGGATTTATTTTTATATTAGTAGTCAGAAACTTGTATTTAAACTGTTTTTTATTAGGAATTGGTCTTATGGCTTCTAGGCATAGCTCATTTTACTGTGCTTCTCTTTGTTGCACTTATTGTTATTTTGTAAAGTGAAGATTTCTAGCAACTCTAGCCTAAGTCTGTCAGCACCATTTTTCTAACATCATGAGTTCACTTTGAGAGCTTAAGGACTGAAAATGAGAAATTACTCTGTGACGTGAACCAAAGAAATTGAGGTCCAGGTTCAGTGTGGGCAACGTGGCCTTTATTCATTTGGGTGCGAGTAGGCTGAGTCCAAAAAAGGAATCCGCACATGGGTTAAGGTGGGTGGGAATATAAGACTTTGGAGGTTCAGAGGGGCAGGGATTGGCACATTCCTTCCTTCCTGGTTGGGGTATTCTTTCTTAGGCAGAGCGGTTCTATTTGGGGAGGTCCCTACAGGTTCTATTTGGCCAGTACCTACATTCAGCCCTATCACTCTTCATGTCTCTGTGTCACATTTTGGTAATTCTTGCAATTTTCAAGCTTTTCATTGTTATTATCTCTGTTATGGTGATCTGTGATCATTAATTAATTAATATAATTGTAATTATTTGGGGGTAATATAAACTGTGCCCATATATGACAGCAAATTTACTAATAAATGTGTGTTTAATAGATAAATGTGTATTAATAGATAAATGTGTGTTTCGATTTTTCCAAAAAATGGCCACTCAGAAGTCTTTCTCCCTCTTCTTGGGCTTTCCTATTGCCTAAGACACATGGTATTAAAATTAGGCCAGGTAATATCCCTATAATAGCTTTTCAACTCTTCATTTGAAAGGAAGAAAGGAAAAAAAGTGCATGTAGAAATTGAGCTTAGGAGGCCTCTTGAGTCAGGTTAGCAAGTTCAAAGGAAAAGTTCTAGAAGGAAATTAGAAGTGCTACTCCGGTGAATACAGGGAATGACAAGAGAAACCGCTTTACTGTTGACATGGAGAAAGTTTTTGTGGTCAGGATAGAAGATCAAACTAGCCACAACATTCCCTTAAGCCAAACCCTAATCCACAACAAGCTTTTAACTCTTTTCAATTCTGTGAAAGCTGAAAGAGGTGAAGAATCTACAAAAGAAAAATGTGAAGCTAGCAGAGATATTAATAGATTCATGAGGTGTAAGAAAAGGAGCCATCTCCTCAACATAAAAGTAAAAAGTATTAGTGCTGATGTATAATAAAAGCTACAGCAGTTATCCAGATACTGTTTTAAAGTTATCTAAATGGTCTCTATAAGATAATTGATTAAAGTGACTGAACTAAATGAATTTTCAACATAGGTAAAACAGCTTTATATTAGGATAAGATGTCATTGCAGATTTTGACAGAAAGGAAATCAATGCCTGGCTTCAAAGGACAGATTCGTTGGTAGGGATTAGTGCAGCTGATTAAGTAGAATCCGTTGCTCATTTACCATTATGAAATCCCAGAGCCATTAAGAATCATGCTAAATGTATTCCACTTGTGTTCCATAAGTAGAACAACAAAGCCTGGCCATCATCATATCCATTTAAGCATGGTTTACTGAATATTTTAATCCCACTGTTGAAACCTACTGCAATAGAAAAAAGATTTTTTTCAAAACATTACGGCTCATTGCCAATCCACCTGGTCATGCAAGAGGTCCGATGAAATATACAAGGAGATTAATGTTGTTTTCATGTCTGCTAACACAACATTCCATGGATCAAGGAGTGATTTTGACTTTAAGATCTTATTTAAGAAGTACATTTTTATAAGGCCATAACTGCCAGATAGTGATTCCTGTGGTGGATCTGGACTAAGTAAATTGAAAACCTTCTGAAAAGGACTCATCATTCTAGATGTCAATAACTTTCATGATTTATGGGAGGAGACCAAAATGAAGAAGTTGATTCCAGCCCTTATGGGTGACTTTGAGCGGTTCAAGACATGAGTGGAGGAAGTAACTTCAGATATGGTGGAAACAGCCAGAGAGCTATACTTAGAAGTGGAGCCTGAAGATACAGCTGAACTGTTACAATCTCATGATAAAATTTTAATGGATAGGAGCTTTCTTTCTTTCTTTCTTTTTTGTTTCCCTCACAGTCAACTGACAGTTTTGATGCCAGGGGCTTATTTCTTATGGATCAGCAAAGCAAGTGGTTTCTTGAGATAGCTATTCCTGGTGAAGATGCAGTGAAATGACAACAAAGGACTTAGAATGGCACATAAACTTAGTTGTGAAAGCCGTGGCAGGATTTGAAAGGATTGACTCCAATTTTGAAAGAAGTTTTGTGAGCAAAATGCTGTGATACAACAGTGCAAAGAGAAATCTTTAATGATAGGAAGAGTTGACTGGTGTGGCAAACTTCATTGTTGTCTTATTTTAAGAAAATGCCACAGCCACCCCACTCTTCAGCAACCACCACCCTGAGCAGTCAGCAGCCATTGCGCAAACATTGAGTTAAGACACCTTTCCCAATCAAAAAAAGAGTACAACTTGTTAAAGGCTTATATGATTGTTAGCATTTTTAGCAATAAATTATTTTTTAAGGTATATATATTGTTTTCTTAGACAAAATGCCATTGCACACTCAAATAACTTATAGTGTAAACATAACTTTTACATGTTACGGGTAACCAAAATTTTATTGTAATATTTGCTTTATTGTGGTGGTCTGGAGCCAAATTTTATGGTGTTTCTGAGGTATGTCTGTAGAACCTTGATATGATTCTTCACTACTGACACATTTTATGTTGTTTATCCACTCTTAGAAAGAGAATAAAAATGATCACATTTTTAAAATAATTTATGTCTTTACTCTGCAGAATGTTACCATTTTATAATAATAGTCTCTTTCAGATATGCCTTAAATGGAAACAACTAAGGAATTCATATCAGTGATGAAAGAAAGAAAAGTTAACAGAAAACTCTGGCAACCAGCTAGCAGTGGTTGCTGTCGCAGCAAAAGCAAACTCAGACTACCAGTGTTTTCTTGTATGGGAATTTATCCAGTGTAGAGAGGGAAATAGGAGGAAAAAGAGTCAAATCATAGTTACTCCAAACAAGCATTAGACTTATTAAGGAGCAAAGATGGTAAGAAAAATAGCTAGTGACCAGATCTCATTTTCTAAATATCATTCTCCATTAAAAGGAACCAGGGCTCCATGGAGAAATAATCTGGGCAGGGAGGGTACAAATGTGCCTCCTGCTATGGAGGAGAGAAAGGAAGGACCCCCACCACCACCAAAAATAAGAATGGGGAATCTTGATAAAAGGACACAAGAGCCAGCTTGAAAGGAAGCCCAGTGGGAAAATCTGAGATAGCTGAGGATCACAGTAAACAAGGACAATCATACACGACATGAATAAAGTGAAAATGGGCCCAGTGAATAAAATACAAATCTCCAACTCCATCATAAAATGAACATAGATAAGTAAATTAAAATTTGAGTAAAAGGGGAAAATTCTTTCTTATGGTAGAATGTCATCTAATAAACAGAGAAGGAATGATAGACTTCACCTTGTGCCAAGCAATATGTAAGGCATTTTAGGCACACAGAGATTAAGAGATTGCCTTTAGCCTAATGCTACTCTGATGTTGGGAAGAGACAGACAAATACACAGATTATCCATTTATCTTATCACTGCTAGAGTTTAATCTTCTCAAGGAAAAGATAGTTGTCTTATCTATTAGAGTAATCCTACATTAATTAGTTGAATTGTTAATATGTTCCTAAGTATTGACTGGTATGATGGGGTTTATTAAATATGGGATGATTATTCATTTTATAGTTATTTGTTTATTATAATAGTAAATGAACTAGTAAAAATAAATGTAAGGATACAAACATAAAGACAAGCAGAAAAATATCACCTAAAACCTACCACTATTAAATGTGCAACCAATGTTGACGTTTTGGTCTATTTCCATCTGGGCTTCTTACATGCTCTGATTATGCGCATATACAGTTTTTATCTTTATGTTTTAATGTGTGCAATTTTTTTATTTCAAGGTGTTTGACTTTACGATGCAAATTATACTTCGACAACTTACTATCTCAGCGGGCCTATTGTGGAAAAATGAATTTTGACCACAAGAATGAAACTCTTACTATATCAGTAAGTATCTCAGTTCTTTACATCTTTATTGAAAATTAGCTACTGCTTTCTTTTCCCTTGATGAAACATTGATAAGATTTAGCCTTTTGTCTTTGGAAGAAAGAACTTATTTTAAGTTAAGGGTAGTATTTGCTAACATCATTGCAAATTGAATTGACCTTATTGAGTAAAGCTGCTAGTTTAATTTTTTTTTAGACGAGTGTTTACCTTGTCTTTCCACTCCATTAATTACTTTTTTAGATTCACACAGCATTTTAAATTATGTGGAACATTACGGATAGTCCATAGTCTGTGGTCTCACTTTCAGAAGGCAAGAATGTTCTACCCCACATAATTTTATTTGTACTATTTACTTCTGAAGTTATCCCTAGATCTAGCTTCTTTTCAGTTATCAAAGCTATCACATTCACTTCTTTGGATTTTACACAACTGTGGATTCTTTGTAGTCACAGGTGTTAAAAGAGGGCTATGGTTTAGCAATATAACGTTAAAATGTGTGTAGTCTTGAAGTCAAGAGCAGCCACCTACTCGAGATAATCTGGGGTGGGGTTCAGATAGCTGCTTACTACTCTTAGTTGCTATAAATTTTATCTCTTCACTTTAATACTTACAATAAATGTAAACTGTTTGGAACATCTTTCTTGTTTGAAACCTCTGCATTTTAAATATATCAGAAAGTTAACTTGGCCTTTTTAAAAAAATTTTACTGGTAAGCCCTTGGTAGATCCTCCTTTACCACCTTTTTTCCCCCCAAAGTTACTTCTGCTGCTTTGAATCCACCATTTAAAAATACAGAGATGAAGGTATTGGAAGGAATTGTGCTTGTTGGTAGGAAGGTAGTATGTCATGGTGGTTTATTCTCACTGCAAATTATGAGAAAGCCAAGGAAATTACAAAACGAACTTCTATTTTTAAAGACATTGGAGAGCTGTAGAAGGACTAGATAAATTCCGGGGGTGGGAGAGCCTGTCCATGGCAAGCTGACATTGCTGGATATTTTCTTGGTAGCATTTGCCAATTCTGAATTTGGGTGGTAGTAGAAGGCTGGCAAGACAGAGTAGAAGCTTGAGAGGTGCTAAATACCTGACTAATATTTAAATTAATCACTACCTGAGTTCTGATGTTGTACACATCTGGCATAAGGAACAGGGATGAGTGAAAGGTAAAACTCAACTCCAGCCCAGCCCTACAGTACATCCAACCTAATAGAAGGAGAAAGAGCCCCTCTTTGGTGAAATCGTTATATCACCTGGTACCTCCATTGTTCTTTTATACAAAATATCAATCATAATGTAAAAATGACTGAGTGTATACTCTCTAAAATAAAGAACAAGGCAGTCACGGCCATGTTTGCCATTTCTGTTCAGCATTGTACACGTTATTAGAGGTTCTAACCGATGCAGTTTAGGTCAAGAAAGAGAACTAAAGAACATGCATATTGGAAATTCTCTTATTCATAAATAACACAGTTATCTAGCAGAAAATCTGATGGAATGTACAAAAAGAGCTACTAGAACTAGTAAGTGCAACTAGTAATTTTGGTGACATGATCAGTATGCAAAAATGAATTCTATTTCTGTATACTTGCAACAAATTATAAGAAATTGAAATTTTAAAAAATACTATTCATATTTGCACCAAAAATATAAAATACTTAGGGAAAAGGTATATAAGACCTGTATACTGAAAACTATAAAAAGAAATGCTAAGAAATTAAAGCAGACCTAAATAAATTGGAGAGGTATGTGGTGTTGATGGGTCAGAAGCCTCTGTGTCATTAGGATTCCACTTCTCCCATATTGATCTATAGATTGAACACAATTCCTGTCAAAGTGCCATCAGGCTTTGTTGGAAAATAGCTGATTCCAAAATTCATGTGGAAATAATAAAGGATCTGAACTAGCTAAAACAAAATTAGAGGACTTACTAGATTGTACCCTTAAAATATGTACAGCTTATTGTATTTCATTTTCACCTGAAAGCTTTAAAAATTTCCAAATATGTGAAGAAGCATGGAAATGTAACTGATAATTTTGTTAAACTAGGAAATAGAGCCAGACTCGCAGATGATAGTTACAAGAGATAGCAAATTAATAATTTAACCATAATTAATATGTTAAAGAAAATAAAGTTAACTAAAAACACAATAGACAAAAAGATACAGTTTTAGCTTAGAATTGACATCTATAGTTTCAACATAGAATTGGAATCTACCAGAACAATCAGTGGATATTCTAAAACTAAAAAGTGCAATGGCTGAAATTAAGAACTCCTTGGATGAACTTAATGGCTAAGTGGGCACAACACGAAAAAAAATGAGCAGAACTCAAACAGGTCAAAAGAATATGTACATTGAGCAGCTTAATAACAGAAAATATCAAATAGTTTGAAATAAGAGGAACACAATCAACCAGTTTAGTGTAAGCGTGGTTGGAGTCCCTGTAGGATAGAACAATGTGGGTAGAAAGAGTATTTGAAGAGATGATTGAGAATTTTCAATTCCAAAATACATCAGCCTAGATTCAGAAACCTTAGCAAACTCCAAGTAAGATAAATATGAAGAAAAACACATAAGGTAGTCAAATAGCTAAAAAACAAAAGCAAAGAAATAACCATAAAAGTAGCAAGAAAAAACATAGGGAATGCTTTCCAAGGAGCAATAAAACTGACGGCAAACTCTTTAACAGAAATTATGGAAGATAAAAGGTTACATGACATACTTAAAGGTGCTGACGGCATTTTTTATAAAAACTTCAACCTAGAATTCTACAAGTAGTGAAACTGTCTTTCAAAATGAAGATGAAACGTCTTAGCTTTCCAATAAGTAAAAGCTGAAAAAATTCTTCTTCAGTATGCTTGGCCCACAAGAAATACTAGAGAACATTTTCAGTGAAAGAAAAATAAATGATCACAGATGGAAGCGTGGAATTGCAGAAAGAACAGAGAATACTACAAAAGTAAATATACAGAGAATACTACAAAAGTAAATATGTGAGTGAATAGAAACTTTGTGTAAAATAGAAATAATAATGGTGGTTCATGCATATAATCCTAGCATTCTGGGAGGCTGAGGCGGGTGGATTGCCTGAGCTCACAGGTTTGAGACAAGCCTGAGCCAGAGTGAGACCCCATCTCTAAAAATTTTCGGTTGTTGTGACGGGCACCTGTAGTCTCAGCTGCTTGGGAGGCCGAGACAAGAGAATTGCTTGAGTACAAGAGTTTGAATTTGCTGTGAGCTGTGACATTACACACTCTACTGGGGGCAACAAAGTAAGACTGTCTCAAAATAAATTAATAAATTAATCAATTAATATAATAGCAATAATAGTATATTGGGAGGTTCAGAAGTTATAAAATATATGACTATAGCACAAAAGGGAATAGGAGCACATGGAATTAAACTATTGTCAAGTTCTTACACTTTTTTGGAAGTAATGCCAATATTTATTTATGATAAATTAATACATCAGATATATATATTTCAGTCTCTGAAGTAACCACTGGATTTTAAAAGAATACATAATTAGAAAGTTGACAGAAACCAAATCAAAGGAATGGAAAATTAAATTAAGACAAAATAGGAGAAACAAAAACACATGGGACAAATCAAAAATAAATATTAAATGGATGGCTTAACTCTTGATAGATCAGTAATGACTTTAAGTGTAAATGTTCTAAATAATTAAAAATAATGGAATATCAGACTGGATAGAGAAATATAAGAGCCAGTTTTACACTGTTTACAAGTAGAGACACTTTAAAAATTAACATAAAGACAGAGAAAGATTATGTGGAAAAAAGAAAGCCTGTCATGATCACATGCACCTGTATTCCTGTCTACTCAAGAGGCTGAGGTGTGTGGATCACTTGACCTAGGAGTGAGAGAACAGTTCGGGCAACATAGCAAGACCCCTATTTCTATAAATATACATATATATAAATGAGATTTATACCATAATATAGAATAGTATGATATATATGTGGAAAAAAGATATAGTGTACATACACAAGCCAAAGGAAAGCTATAATAATAACAAAGAAAATAGATTGCAGGAAGTGTTTTAGAGACCAAAAGGGGCATTTCATATTGATAAAAGTTATTTTAAGAATATTTGAATTTGTATGTACCTAATAACATAGCTTCAAATAACAGAAGTCAGGAAACAAAAAAGCAAAATAGAATTGACAATTATATTAATATTAGGTCATTTCAAAAGTTTTGTCCGTTTTTATGAGTCTACTTTAAACTGTAATATCTCAGTGAATATTTATTCAATTTAATCGAAATAAGTGCCATTTGAATCAGTGCACTTTTGCCAATGTAACACAAGTCAATTA
>CAUYPK010043266.1:0-36859 GCA_963574355.1 Loris lydekkerianus | reverse complement strand
CACATAGGTTGTTAGTGGGGCTTACTGTCTACGTGAGATGTGACACCACCAGTCTTGATGACCTCACACAGGTTGTTAGTGGGGCTTACTGTCTATGTGAGATGTGACACCACCAGTCTTGATGACCTCACACAGGTTGTTTAATCTCCCTAAGATTTCTTCACCTAAAAACAGACATAGCAAGAGTTGTCATCTCATAGGGTAGTTGTCAGCATGAAATGAATTGCTACATAAAAAATGCTTAGAAAAGTGTCTGGAACATTCTAAATTTTCAGTTCATTCACCCATTTGTCACTCAAGAAATACTGTTTCAGCTATGAGAACACAGGTGAAAATATTTGCCTACATGGAGCTTGTTACTAGGGCCTGGAGTCAGGAAGATCTTGGTAGTTAAATCCTAGTCTCATCATGTGCTTCTCATACGTCGAGAAGACGTGCCAGTTAGGGGCTGCAATCTGCACACTGCCTCACCGGCTTCGCTCAGGCTGAGCATTTCTGATTTCTGAAATGCAGCAGTGTGGAAATTGTTTATTCTTTCTCTGCTAATGCATCCTGAAGGATCCATGGGTTCAATGCTACTACTGGGGACTGGAAGTGTAAACGAATGACCTACAATATTTCACTGCTTCACCGGAAAGGAAACCCCCATCTATGATGGAAATGACTTTTGGAAGTTAAGCAAGAGGAACTTCCAACTTTTGAACTCTGCAGTAGGAAAGGGTGGAAATTGAAAGTTGGTTCAAATGTGAAAGTGTTTTAGAGTTTTTAAAAGAAAAACAATTTTTGGAGGAGTGGGCGAGAGGCCTTCCAGCAAAGACCTAAAACGCCAATTCAATTTAAACACACAAAGAAACTCTCCACAGCTCCACGCCACATGGCTGCAGCTCTCTCCAACACAGGCTTTTTGGCACAGTATTCAGGGCTAAATGTTTACAAATACCACACTTTGTTTGTAGAGCTGGATCTAGGAGTTCAGACCCCATGTTCTTTAGTTACATTAAATGATATTCAGGAAAAGAAATTTGGAAAAAGACTTACCAAAAGCAAAGAAAGAAAACCTGGCAAAGTGTTCTCATCTTTTAATCATGGAATTTGGCATGGAGGAACCTCAGCTTTCTCATGTTTATCCTACAAGGTTATTTATTTATTTGTCCATTTATTTGACAAAGGCTCTTTGAGAGTCTGCTCTGTGGCAGGACTGGGCTTCCTGTCGGAGACAAGACAGCGAGCAGAGCAGTAGACAGAGCCATCCAGGTGTGGTTCTGGCCCTTAGGGAGCTGGCGATGTGGTGGGAGAGATGGGTGTTAATGAAATGGATTATTGTGGCCAATGTATGACTAACAGGTAGGGTGTTTCCAAGAGGAGGAACTGAGAAGGGAAGGTGGGGGAACCTGAGCTCGGGAGGGAGGAGAGGGACCAGATAAAGAAGGAGTGACGGGAGGCAGAGGACCCAGGAGGGGCAGAGCAGGTGAGAGGGCGCGGGGCACAGACTCCTCCCTGGAGAGAGACTGCTGCAAGGGCACAGAGGGGACTGTGCAGGGAGGGGGAGGCCAGAGTGGTTTGCCAGGAGGCTGAGGGGGAAGAGCCAGCTACCCTTATGGCCAGGTGAAGGATTCTGACCATCAGTCTGACCTCAGGCTACTGAAATGTCATAAGGGAGGCTGTGAAGGGCATATGCAGGCTCGTGGGTCCCACATATGTGGGATCGGACAGGAGAACCTGCAGGTCAGCCTGGGGGTTCCTCACCTGTGAAAGGAGAGAATGGAGTGGATGGGGGGGATCAGTTGTGGGAGCCAGAGGCCATGCTGTGTGTGTGACAGATTGTTTGGACAGCCCGGTGGCGGGTGTCTAGGCTTGGGCTGCTGTAAGAAGGGTGGTGGGAGGCTACAACAATGGGAATTTATTGTGTCACAGATCTGGAGGTTGAAAATCTGAGGTCAGGGTGCCGGTGTGGCCTGGTGCTTGGTGTGGGACTGTCCTTCGTCATGTCCTCAAATGGTCTTCCTGGGGCCTGTGAGCAGGTGGGGGGAAGGTGTCAAATTCCTTCCTTGTCTTAGAAGGGCCTAATTCCATTGTGGGGGCCTCCCCTGTGACTTATTCAAAACCTAATCACCTCTCCCAGGCTCCACCTCCAAATATCATCACCCTGAGGCCTAAGGCTTCAACATACGAATTTTGGGGACACAAATCTTTAGTCCATGCAGGAGCGCTAGAGCAAAGACTTCTTACTAGGACTCCTGTGCAGAGCTGAGCCAGCCATTCCAGGCACCCCGCTTGTGCTCATGGGCTTGGAGCTACCAGAAGAGAGAGGCCTGGAACAGAGCAGAGTAGGTGGCCCCCCAACAGCGCTGTGGTCCGCTGTCTCTGTAGTGTCTTCGGGGAAGTCTTTTCAGAAGTTCTGAGTGGCACACCTCAGTGGTCACTGTTGAGAACAAAGGGGAACCCCTGGGCCCCCCTGCACAGAGCTTTCCACATGACTGCAAAAACCCACATTGCTCAAACATCACAACAGGTGTCTCTGGAACATGAAAAGTGACCCTTCTCCTGGAGAGAATACAGCTCACACAAACCCTTCCCTCAAAACTCTGCCAAGTAATAATCTGATTAAATAGAAAATTTTAGTAATTTGAATAATAGGTGTCATTGGAATTGATATTTGTCAAACTTAGTGTGGTGATTGAATGCTATGTACTTATTTATGTTTTGTATTTTAGTTGCTTTCTAATAAGTAAAAACGTTTGTATGTTATTAATACTAGTAAAGAGATGAAATTTAAAATCTCAGTAAAAAGCTATAACATTTCTTGCTGCATCTTCAAATCTATTAAATAAAATTATTAATAAAACAATGAAATACAAATTACATGTTTTACATTGTGATGATTAAAGTACATGACCTAGTTTCATCAAAAGAGAAAGCCTGGATGTACGAAATAGAATATCCTGTAGAGATTTCAAATTCATTGGAAAATATTATACTATTTTAAGAAGGTGATTATCAGATTAGTGCATAATTTGTATTATTTTTGATTTTTCATTTTTTTGGACTATTTATGAACACTCGGTGCTTAAAACACACACAAAGAAATAATAATGTATCGTGTTATCCATAAGTGATCACATAGACTGAACATTTTGAACCTTGGCTGAATAAATGTTACAGAAGTGGGTGACTAAGGTGGCTGTGGGACCCACTGCTCACTTCCTGGGAGCCCCAAAGTGGATAGCTCCACTCATGGAAATGACAGATATCTGCAGTGGAAGGTATTTAAAATGTGTCACTGTTCCACCCTTCTTCCCCATCACCAACAAATCACTGATTCGGGGCGGGCACCTGGTCTGCACAATCACCCAAGCTGGACACCTTGGGCTCCTTCTCATCACATCAAGTGGTACTGGGGTCCATCTTGTAAAGTCACTCAGACCGAGACTCTCCCTGTCACGCCGCCCCCCAACTGCCACAGCTTGGGCCGCTCTCTCCCCCAGACTCCTACACCTAGGATCACCACCATCTATTGCAGTGGCTTTCAGAGCAAGGTTCCTGGCCCAGAAGGAGCAGCTGGAGATGAGTTAGGAATGGAGATTCTCAGGCCCTGCCCCAACCCTGCTGAACTGGACACTGGGGTGGGCCCTGCGACAGGGTTTGAGTGGTCCAGGAGATGCAGACAAGGAGACTGAGACGCTCTCCTCTGCTGTGCCCTCTGCTGTGAGCTCTGAAATCCAAATCCGATTTTGTCTTTTCTCTGTTGAGAATGCTCTCAGATTGCCTCCCACCCCATGCCCTGCCATTCACAAGATAACATTCCCCATTAGCACAGGGTGGTCCCTGTACTGCTGGGGTTGTACTGCTGCCCTCCTCGAGCCCATGTTTGCTCCCAGTGGGTAGAGATGATGGTTTC
This sequence comes from Loris lydekkerianus, assembly GCA_963574355.1. NCBI lineage: Eukaryota > Metazoa > Chordata > Mammalia > Primates > Lorisidae > Loris > Loris lydekkerianus. Next base: position 32,961 of record CAUYPK010043266.1, on the reverse strand, counting down.
CCAGATACTTGTTTTTTCCAAGCCTCCGTACTCTTTTCTCTGCCTTCATAGGCTGATCAGGCCATTGTCTTCACTTCCTTCTTGCACTTTCTGCCCGGAAACCTTTCATTGTCCACAGTTCTACTCTGTGGCTTGTGGTTTGTGCAGTTTCCCTGAAACACCGGGTTGGGGCGTGGCTCTCCCTCCAGGGCTGCCCTGTGCAGTGCGCACACCTGCTGTCCGTGAGGGCCACACCCACCCCTCTCAGGCACTGCTCAGCAGCAGGCCAGGGAACACCTGTCCCTGCGGCCATCTCTGTGTGCTGGGTGTAACAGAAACTGAATTGGACAGAGCTCCGGCATGTCCTCAGTCTCCCCACTCATCCCAGTGTTTGTGTGGTCAGGGACTTGAGACCTTGCCTTTGGACCAAGCCTGGACAAATCATGTATGCTCTCCCTCGGCAGCCGGAGAGCTCACCGGGCACAGGTCTCCCCGGCACCCTTAGCTTCGGGTTCTCACAGCATTTCTGCACCACCCCATGCCTCCGGTTTTACCAGCAATGGGGATTAGGACTTTTCCAAGTCCTGCTCTTTGGGAGCAGGGTGACCCTTCTTATTTCCCTGCTCGGTTCTCACTGATGAGAGCCCGCATGGTATAGTGGCTGCTGTGGGTTTAATCGGCTCTCCTCAGAATGTGGAGAAAGGGACTTTATAGAGGTAACCAGGTAAAATGCAGTCAGGAGGGTGGGATCTAATCCAGTACCTGGTGCTCTTGTAAAAGAAGAAATTCAGGCCCAGACACACAAAGAAGGAGGAAGATGTGAGGAGACAGAGGGAGAAAGTGGCCGCCTGTGAGCCGAGGGGAGAGGCCGGAGCCATCCTTCCCTCACAGCCCTCAGAAGGGACCAGCCCTCCCAGCGCCTCTTCTGCGGACCCCGGCCTCCGACCTATGAGAAGGTCGCTTTCCATTATTCAAGCCACACAGGGTATGTGGCCTGGCGCCCCAGCCCCAGCAAACCAATGTAGTGGTGAAAAGCGTAAATTCCAGAAGCACAAATCCCTCCGCTCTGGCATTTCCTGGCTTTGTGAAGGTTAAGTGAGTGGCCGCCAAGGAATCACACAGGCAGTGCCTGGCACAGTGCTGGCTGCATGTGGCTACTACGCAGAGCGTGTGGCGGGCCCAGCTCTCCACGCCAGGGGACTGCAGGTCAGCGTGCTTGGTGGCGATGCCGCGGTGGGATGGGTGACACTGCTGGTCTCTCCTCTTTGCTATGAGTGGGACAGGCAGGAGAGCCAGGGTCCCCTCCTGGTTCCATGGATGAGGGCGTCGTCCACGCAGGGACAGACAAGAAGTGGAAGAAAGACGAGCACTCCCTGTGGGCCTGCCGTTTACTGGACAGCTGCTCACCCAGGGGTGCCCAACAGATGACCCTCACCAGGTCGGGCTGCGTGAAACAACTGAAGTTTATCCTCTCACAGCTCTCGCTATGGGCGCCAGATCTCTGAGGTCACAGCCTCAGCAGCTTCTCTCCCCACACCTGCCCTGGAGGACAGCCACGGCCCCTCCACCTTGTGGTGGCCGTGTAGCTCCCAGCTCTGCCTCCAACTCCCCGGGCCCTCTGCTCCCGGTGCTCTCTCCCTGTCACCTCCAAGGACACTTGTCATTGGATTTAAGGCTCACTTGGGTACTCTAGGATGATTTTATTCCAAGATACTTAATTTAATTGCATCTGCAAAAATCCTTTTTCCCAATAATGATACCTTCACAGATTTCAGGGGTTAGGAAGTGAACATTTCTTTTGTTGGTGTGGGGAGGTGGGGAACACCATTCAACCTACTACATCAAGTATTTTACACTAAATATCTAGTCTTCATAACAGCTCTGAAATATCTCCATTGTATGGATAAGGATACTTACAAAAAAGAGGTTGACTATGTTACCCCAGGTTAGGGGAAGATCTAGGATTAAAATATTTACATTCATAACCTACAGGCCCTGCCTCCCACCTGCCCATGATTTGAATTAAGCAAACTGTTCACCATCTTCTAGAGAGCAGTGCTCTGCCTTGGGCATGGCTCTCCCACACAAGGGTTGTGTCTGAGCACAGAGGGAAGAGTCGAGCTCGTGATTTTCTCCGCAGATACCAGCTGCACCACAAATACAATCTTCTGTGGAACCGAGAGTTTTGTGTTCTTCCATCACGTTTGTGTTCACATTGAGGACACTCACTTCTGATATCTAATTTACACGTGGTGGCTAAGATCTTTGAACTCTTCAGAAGATTTGTGCCAGATATTTTAAGATTCAAAGACAAGCAAAAATTTGTCATGTCCCTCAGCAGATTTCCCCCCACTTGCCTTATCACCTAATTTATTCACAGGAGAACAAAACTCCTTGAGCAAGACTAAGTTTTGTGTTTTTTTACTGGAAAGCTATCGTTTCCCATCCTCCATGTTAACAACCCAAACCCAAACCCAGACCATTGTATGCATGTGGGCTTCAATTTGATTTCCTTGATTTTTCATCTCATGTACAGATATGGTTTAATCAGGACGTCGAAATGCCGCGCTTCTTGTGTTGGCTGAGGAATTTCGAAAAACAAAAACAGAAAGAAAACAGCACCCTTTTCGGTCAGGAGTTTGACGCACAGTTCTTTCATGTAACTCCTGTGTGGCTTGAACAAATACATTCATCCTTTGTGTCTCTGTGTTCTCAGCTGTAAAATGAAGTTTAATAATTTTTATCTCGCGGGTTTCTCATGAGAGTACAATGAAACCCTGTGTGTAGATCAGCCAGCGCGTTCTTCGGAGTAGTTCATCAGGGCATAATTCCCCCTTCCCATTTTCCCTTTTCTTTATTTGGTTAGAGTTTCTTCTGTTTTGTTTCTTTACTGAGTTTTCCATTGTTGGCAAAGAAACTTTCTCCAAAGCTGTTTTGAATTCTAGAACAATCCTTGTTATTTGGCCTTGGTTTCTATATATTTTAGAAAAGTCAGCCCTTTTCCTTTGACTCTGCCTTCTAAATTTTCTGTCCTGGCATCTTTATAGCTTCACTAACTCGCAAATGCGTTTCTGGGATAAAGTCTGCATGTAAACACCAGGCAATTTAAGTCATTGAATCTCTGCTTCCCCGGAGAGAGGGCAAGGGCGAGGAGGGCTGGAAGCATCTGTGCTCATCTTTTACGGTCTCTTTTCCACAATTTGAGTCACATTCTTATGTTTCTGGTTTAAAATGCTCTTAAAATCATAGAAGCCTGGGATTGGTCCAATCTGACCCTTTTGGAGAATGCTTACTTTACCTGTGTACCACTTCAGATGGGAAGAACTGGGAAAGAAAGCAAATTGTTTCTCTTGGCGAGACCGTGTGGTTCTCCTGGGGTCGCAGGTGGCTATTCTGAGCTGGTAAAACTGGGTGCAAGAGACGTCAAACTCTGGCCCTTCTGAAAGGGGAGGTGATTTCTAGATTTGAATTGCCTGAATTGAGGGAAGGCTGTCCATTATCATAGATTCTCTGTAAATTCCATCCTTGAACTAAGCCAGACACTCAGAGAGCTGCATCTTTGCTCCAGAATTGCTTTGGACACGATAATAGTTTTTCAGGGCTGCTGTAACAAACTAGTATAAACCAGGCAGCTTGCAATGGCAGGAATTTATTCCCTCTCAGTTATGGAAGTGAGAGCTCCAAAAGCGAGGAGTAGGGCTGAGTCCCAGCTCCTGGTGTTTCAGCAGCCCTTGGAGTCCTGCCTTGCGGAGGCATCAGTGCCGTCTTTACCTCTGTGGCCATGTGGTGTCGGCCCTCTGCGTGTTTATAGGGCATTCTCTCCTCAAACTCCGAGCGCCCTGGGTGCCAGGCTGCCCTCTCCTTCTGCTTTCCCTCCCCCAACACCTGCCCAGTCTGAGCTAGTTGCTGCTTCAGTAACAATTCCGCGTGGACCTGAGCACCTGTGTCAAAGTCTCCTGCCTGTTTCCTTTGTAGGACTGTCAGTTCTTTGGAGAAGGGACTGGCGTCCTGCCACCCCTTTAGTTGTTTAATAAAGTCCTGCTGGATTACAATCAGATGAAATCAAATAGTGTGCGTACATCTTTACGGGGTGGAGACCTCAACATTCTTTTTTTTTTTTTTGAGGATGCAATTCAACCTAAGTATTTCCTAAGTGGCAAAGCAGAAGACAAAATTATTATTGTTGTTACTACACAGTATAATTTGAGGGGACACCAGAAGCCCCACCTGATGAAACCTACCTGTTGCTAGCCTGCCACGGAGTCCCAAAGCTCTGCTCTTGGTGCACCGCGTACAAACCTCTGGAGACTACGACCTTTCAGGTGGATTGTCCACATGTCCGTACACTGTCACCTCCTGAGAAAAAGTCTCTGAGAGAAGGGCAGTAAAGACGTTGACATGTGAAGGGACAGATAAATCAGAAAGTATCCCATGTAGAGGGGGTCCTGGGGCCCTGCAAGCCGTGCTATGGCCCAGGCCTCCGCTGAGGTCTGGGTGCCCTAGCGGCTGGTGGTTACTTTGGGCATTGCCCCTTCTTGTGTCCATTACAGTGCGATGGCCCCTTCCACATGGGAAGAGAATCATGTGCCTCATTATCTTCTTTTGTCTTCAATCCCTCTGTGGGATCTTTGTTACTACAGTAGAACCTCTGGAAGTTGACCACCCACGGGACTGTGACTAACTGGTCCACACAGAGGTGGTCATAGGGACCAGGCCTGCTGTACTGACACATACATGTGGTGCAAGTCTGGCTCATGAAAATTGTGTCAATTTAAAGAGGTGGTCAGCGGAGAGAGATGGTCAGCTGTGGAGGTTCTGCTGGATACCAATATTGGTCTTGATGATATGATTGCTAATGTATGCTGAGAATTTAGCATCTGCTTTAAGTCCAGCTGGGAAAACACTCCTGGACTGGAAGGATCACAGCCAGCTCTCCGAATGAGTGTCCCTTCCAGCCTCCCACACTGACCGTCTTCTTTCAAAAGCAACATCAGGTGGTCAGAACCCGACAGGACAAGGTCAGGGCTTTTTTTCAATCCCAAGCAAGATGAGAAAACATCTTTTTTCTCCCCTCAGCAAAATCTGAGGATTTATAAAGACTTACTGATTGGAGCACAGAACAGATTTTGCCTTTGCATGTAAATAAATATCACTTTCTACCATTCCTTGTGGCCTGAGGTACTGTGATGGCCACCTTCCATTCTTAGTCCTGATATTGTATTTCCCATGTCTGTTTAGTGAACAGCAAACCAAATTCTCCATGCTATCCAAATTTCTCCATCTTCCTCCTTCCCCGGCTTCTCTAGCCAAAGGTTTACTATTTTAACTTTTTAGTGGGCGCAGCACATCTACATTGTTTGAAAGTTAGAATCTTGTGTGAAAGCATTTATAGTCATCTCTTTTTAAATTGTTGCATCTTTTCTAGCTGAAAATATTTTATTTCCTCAAAAATGTGTGCAGACTAAAAATATATATACTTTCTGATTGTACTGCTTTGCTTACTCCAGAATCAGCAGTATAAAAACGCTATTGCTATTGATGTAACCATAAAATTTTTTCTTTTATATTTTATTCCTTTAACACATGGTCACGGCCTTTGCTAGATCATGGAAGAGTTAATTAAGTTTTAGGCTTTTAGCCAAAATCACACTGCCTGCTTGTTAGGTATTACTAAAATCATCTTTTCGGTGCTTTATGCCTTTATAGCAGTTTAAACCGCATAAAAACAGCAACTAAACTTAATATCACCATAACTAACAGCCAGATTTTAAAATTGCATCGTGAATTAGAGAAATCAAAAGCCATATGTGAATTTTATGTTTTCTGTAGTGTCTTAATCTCTCGGTGACATGATTACGGTGGGTATTTAACAAGGCAAGAGAAAAATGTGTCTTAAAATAGTAGACACTAAAGTTAATTGCTCAATTTAGAGCATGGTAAGAGATTACAAATCCAACCCTGTTAAGATCAGCATGAGGGTTTGTGGGCAGCAGTGTAGGGATGGTAGGTCATGGCTTCTCAGCCTGTTCTGCACATCATGTGTCGCTGCTTTGGAAATGGTATTTCTTATCATTCTTATTTCTCTCTCTGAGGTCTCAATCCACTGACTGACACACTGGGACAGATGCTGTGATTATTTCACTCAACACTTGCTTCCAGGCCGGAAGATGAAGGACTATGTACTTTTACCTCTTCCTGCAAGGACTCCCTTGTTTTCTGACTCCTGCTACATACTTCCCTTTCACGGCACCTGGAGGCGAATATGCTTGGGGAGATGAGGTCCCTGAGTACCCTGGTGACAGTGATGGCTCTGGATTGTCAGGTTGGCCCAATCTCATCGTGTGGGTCCTTTTAACCAGGAAGGCTTTCTCAGCTGGAGCAGAGAATGAGATGGAAGACGGACGAGAGATGCAAAGGGTAAGAGGGAGTCAGCTTTGTGGCGAGAAAGCTGAGAACACAGGTGCCTTTGGAAGGTGGTGACTGTGAGGAGAAAGTCATTCTGCCAGGACCTCCAGCGAGGACATTTTAACCCAGGGAGATTTTATTATTTCACTTCTATATTTTAATCCAGAACTCAGATATGATAATAAAAGCAAGTTATTTAAGTCATGTGATATGATATCACATATCACTAAGTATGTGATAATTTGTGACAGCTAGAACCTCTGTGTTGGAGCTTCTAGCTACCAGTTTTTAGACTGGTTAGTGATGGTGTCTGGTGGGGATGGGAGAGGATTTCTGTTGGGGTAGTCTGTGGTAGGACAGGCTTTCCTGCCACACAGATCACACAATCTGTGAGGCCCAGTACAGAAGAAAGTGTGAGACCCTTGTTCAAAATGTAGGCGAGAAAGTACAGAGAAAGGTATTAAAATATAAAGCTCCTTTTTTCCCTGTAGTCTCTCAACTGGCTGTGATGTGCTTTATTTGCTATTTAATAGCCTTCTTTTTTAAAATTTCAGAATATTACAGAGGTACACATATTCTGGTTATGTAATTTGCACCTGTATATTTTAAGTCAAAGTTGTTAAGTGTGCCTTCACCCAGAATGTGTGCATTAAAATAAAGAGAAATTGAAGTGTTAAAATATCGTCATTCTAGCTACTCAGGAGGCTGAGGTGGGAGGGTCCCTTGAGCTTAGGAGTTGGAGTCCAGCCTAGGCAACACAGCAAGACTTTGTCTCATAAAAATAAAAAAATAGTATGAATTTGTTTGTCATCTTCATAATGTACATTGGCACTTATAAATGTAAATATCAAAGCATTTAACACAGCGAATTACCAGCTGACACCGTTTGTGTTTGTAGCTCATGTATGCACATGCATTTTGTTCAAGATACAATGGTGGGGATGCTGTTCTCGTTTCTCCTCCTGGTACATGTGCTCCCTCCCAGCATGCTCCGCCGGCAGTGACCCATGAGCTAGGAAGCCCGAAAGGAAACAGCTGCCCTGGCTGGCCCTTTCACCCATGTCACCATTTTTCAGTGTCAGTGGTTCACAAACTCAGGGAGGTAACACAAGTAAGTAAGGAGGTGATAGTTCCTTGGTTGTCACTCTTCACTCTTGTTGAAGCAAGTTGTCATTGGAACAAAGAGGGTGGCGCTGGCGTCCGTGGTCCTGTCCACTCCTGGGTGTCACCCAAACTTTAGTACTTGCTTTGAAGTCACCAAACCACCAGGCATCATGGGCTCACTGGGGCTTCAGAATGTTTTAGAAAACATTTAATTTTTTTTAACTTATTATTTTTAAAAATTATGAATCCATGTGAAGTGGATCATTCTGGAAATACCAATATTTTAGTAGGTGGCGGCAGGAGGATCACTTGAGGCCAGGAGGCTGCAACGAGCTATGATTATGCTACTACACTCCAGCCTGGGCGACAGAGCAAGACCCCATCTCTTATAAAGAAAAAGTGTCAATAATTGCATGAGAGATAATGACTAAAGAAGATGAAGAGACACGGAGACAGAGAGACTATACACAGAGATCTGAAACTCCCCTAACTGCTCACAATAGGGTCTAAACGTTTTCAAGCTCAAACTGGCATTTTTCAGGTTCAAAACATTCATTTTCCTTCCAAGTTGGGAAATAGCATGCTTCATCAAACCCAAAGAGCCACTCTGGTTTTAAAATGCGAAAGAAAAAATCCTTTTAAAATCCAACATCCTTTGATCCTGAAGTTACTCTTCTAGGATTTTATCTAGGGAGATATTTAGAAATGCAGACAGATATTTATGAATAAAGATATTTATGGCAATGTTTATTATAAGTGGAAGCTAACCCAGACGTCCAACTTGGATAATTAATGTCACGTATGTCCACGTGAAGAAATATTACATAACCATTAAAATGTTTGTGAAGAGCATTTAAGGACCCACCTAATGATATGATTTTTAAGCAAAAATGCAGGATATAGAATTATGTATAAATTACACTTATAAGCAGGTAGGAAATATAAACCCATAAGTCTAGAACAAATTATGCCTATCTATGGGTTAAGAGTAGTTGTTTCAGAGAGGTGGGATGATGTATTTTCCAAGTTTTCTTGTGTATGATATGGAAAAATTGAATAAAATTCATAGGAGGCCTTTGATTTGAACTGATTGGGAAAGGAGGTCTCAACATACCAAGCCAAAAAGGGAGCCGCTCCCGCTAAAATGAAACACCACCAGGTCAAAACCAAATTGTTTGTCTGACCTTCCCAGAAATCAGGAGAGAGAGAGAAAATAGCCAAACCCCTGAACAGGACAGTTTTGGGTGGCATGTTAACCTTTACGAGGAAAGTGACTTTGAAAAGCGCCATCCACTTTTTAGTCCTTGTTTCTACAGACATTTTCTGCCTCATTTTGTTGAAAATTTTCTCTTATCAATATTCCATGTTAATATTTAATTAAAATAAATATTTAACATTGAAATATTTCCACCACAACCTTTCTCTGGAAAGCCACATGGCTCTGGTCATCACGGCAATAAAAACCCGAAGGCCAGGGCTGTCGAAGGCTTTTCTGAAACTTGTCTCTGCTCCTTGTCTGGGCTTGAAGAGGTGAAGAAAGTTGCCAAGCATACAGTGGTTAAATTACACCGTAAAAATTCAGGTCAGATGCTAACATATCAAGCTGTTTTTCTGAAATACTGAATCTTTAATTCAAAATTGAAGCAGTAATAAAAATCGGCACGAATTGCCTACATCACCCACATGGCTTCAGAATTCAATCACGATCAGCTGTCCCTGGGGATGAAGAATGGAATAAAAAAGCACATTTCCTAGAGTTTTAAGAGATTCAATAGACACTGAGGAGAACATCACTTACTTGTGTATGCATAGACTGCGAACCAGCGGGAGATTAGGGAGATCAAAAGCTTCAAACTTTGATGAGGAAGAAAGCTTTCTGTTTAGCCAGGGGTGAAAAGCTCTCTCCAGTGACACTGCTCTTCTAATTCTTCTTCTTTTTTTTTTTTTAAGAGGAACTTTAAAAGGAGAAAGCAAGCGCAAATCCGAAGGTGACCACAGGTACACAATCATGAGCATCACGTCCCTCTGCCTGCAACCTACACTTTCTGGGTACATACATGATAAAAACTCTCTGTTTCACGTTTCCCCATGTTCCTCCGTAAGGGCAACTGAGCAACACCAGGGCCACTTCCTTGTCAGCAACTCATTTCCTCAGATGAGCAGAAGGAGGAAGAAGTACGTGAAGAAATTTTACCAAATAGACTTTTTAAAAAGTATATAGTAAGTTCTGACTTTTGGGAGAGATTTGTATGTATTTTAAAGTCTGTTTCCTTAAATGGGCCCGTCTGTATATAGGCTGGCTGTGCTGCGGGATGATGCCTTGGACTCTCCTGACTGCAAGGAAAAGTTGAGCCAGGCTTTGACAGGAAGGGAGTTAATTATAAACACAAAAGTAGCTTTTATTGTCTTGAAATAGCAGATTCAAATTTTTCAGCTTTTGCAATTTACTCAATGGTTAAATACAAATTTAATTTAGTTTTGAAAGAGTTATGATGTATCATTATTTTAAAATTCCCTTTATTAATCTGGTATTAGATGAAAAGTAAATTGATTAAAAAAAATTCACGGCATGTTTGTGGCTGGAGGAGTTTGAGACCCTGACAGTCAGAGTATGCATGTTCGACTTACTGAGCCCTGGCGTGTGCTTGGGTCTTTATCTCACGGATTAGGGAGCAGGGTGATTTATTTGCTGTTATTAGGCTCCTTAGGTACAGTCAAGTTGATAAGAATTGACAAAGTGCTCCATATGTGTCTCAGAGTCAACCATCTTATAATCAGAAGTATAACCACACCACAATGCGCCCTTTACTTTCACACGCGAACCCCTGCAAGGTTACTGTCATCAGCCCTGTCTTTTAAATAGGAAAACTGAGGGCCAGCAAGGTTAACTCATCTGTCCCAAACCTTCTAGATGGAAACCGAGAAGTGACCGAGGTAGGTGGCCTTCACCATGCTTATTAAGCTGGCTTGAAGGGATCATGGTGGGAGAGTTGGGGAAGAAGAGTGTCTTTGGAATTGCTTTAGAGCATAAAGTTATGTGCTTATTTTTATTAAGAGAAGACCAGTTTAAAAGGTTATATTTAATTTGATCAGATTTGACAGGAGTGGAATATTGGAGCAGCCTCAGGCCAGGAATGGGATGTCTGAGGAGCAGGAAGCATTAGCTCAGCCAACGTTGGACACTTGGTTGCAGGGGGCTCAGGTGCACACGTGCCATTTGTGATGCTTGTGGGGATGCGAGGAGGACAGAGATGTCTCAGATGTTCTGGAAAAGGCAGGTGATGGGATGGAGAATTGAGGGTTGCAACTGTATTTTGAATCCTAATTCATCTGTTATCAGTCATCTCTAATTGCTGATTATTGCTGATCCCTCCTTCCTTCTCTCTTTCTTTCCCTCCTTCCCTGTCTCCCTCCCTCCCTCCCTTCCTTCCTTCTTTCCTTCCTCCCTCTCTCCCTTCCTCCCTCTCCCCCTGCTTTTTTCCCTCCCTTCTTTCTTTCTTTTTTTTTTTTTTGAGACAGAGTCTCACTATGTCACCCTTGGTAGAGTGCTGTGGTGTCACAGCTCACAGCAACCTCAAACTCCTGGGCTCAAGGGATTCTTCTGTCTCAGCCTCCCAAGTAGCTGGAACCACAGGTGCCCACCACAACACCCGCCTATTTTTTTTTTTTTTTTTTTTTTTTTTTTGAGACAGAGCCTTAAGCTTTCACCCTGGGTAGAGTGCCGGGGTGTCATAGCTCACAGCAACCTCCAACTCCTGGGCTTAAGCAATTCTCTTGCCTCAGCCTCCCAAATTACTGGAATTACAGGCACCCGCCACAATGCCCAGCTATTTTTTGGTTGTAGTGTCATTGTTGTTTGGCAGGCCTGGGCTGGATTCAAACCCGCCAGCTCTGGTGTCTGTGGCTGGAGCCTTAACTGCTTGAGCTACAAGAGCTGAGCCACCCTCCCTTCTTTCTTTTTTTCTCTTTCTCTTTCTTTCTTCCTCCCTGCCTCCCTTTTCCCCCTTCTCCTCTCTCCCTCCCTCTCTCCCTCCCTCTCTCTCTCCCTCTCTCTCACCTCTCCTCCACTCTCTCACCATCCACATTTGACCTTCACTGCCTCACTCCTTTCAGCTTCCATGCCTCCTACCTGCTCTCTCTTGATCTCTTTCCACCCAACCTCTAACTCCATCTAACTAATTTTCCTGAGACACTTGGATCACATAACCACTCTGAATTCAAAATGTGAACAACTCCTTTGGCCTGTTAAAAACAAACCTTTTTTAAAGCATTGCATTCAGAGTGGTATTGACCTTTGCCTTCAGCTTACTTGCCTGGGTTCTAGATAAATTATTTGCTAAAAAGGCTTCGATGTTTTTGCCTCCAAATTTTTGTTCACACTTTCTCACGTGGCAGAATGTCTCTTTTCCTGTCTGTCAGACCAATTGAACCAAAATTTCAAAGCCAAACTAAGATTAACCCTCACCATCAAGAAGCACCTTCATGCGTGGGTGGCTCCGGATCAGCTTGGAAAGGTACTTTGCTCAGTCACTGCCACAGCTGAAGCTGAAAGCAACCATGTCCCAGTGTCAGCAGAGATGGAAGAGATGGTGATATCATGGTAAGGTGGCTCTGGTAGGCAGCACTGGAGCGAAGGTATGCCAGGCTGTTATGTAAAAGGATGTGAGAATAAAGTGCTTTCGGGAAATTAATAAGAAAGGCGGAGCAATATTTGGAATGGGTTTGAGGTCACAGCCATTGTGGAAAGGTGGGAGCCATGTGAATGGCCCTGACAGGGCCTGCCCGCATTTGAATAAAAGGTTTTAGATAACACTGAAGCAGTGGTTACCTGTTCCCTACAATAGATGCAGGGGTGTCCATCTCTTTGAGGATGTGGTATGAAGTTTCCAAGGAAAAGATTCTTTTGGAGCCTATAACAGTCCAAAATTCCTTTATAGACAGGAGGCTTTGAAGAGAAAACAAACTACCCTGGCGAAATTGTATAATAACCATTTCTACTTAGGTTGCTATTCCATCCCGTTGGAAAGTCCTGAGTACTTTGAGTCCATACCACCTTTCACAAACCTTTCAGGGAAGACTTTGATCAAATCCCAGGCAATTTGACCTTATCATTAGTAGCATTTTACACCATATACACATCACATGCCATGTGTTAGTCACAGTCTGTCTCCAGGATTACAGGACCTGGAGACAAGTCCAAAAGTTATAATTTTGAACTTTCAAGACCACATGTCATATCAAAGACACAGCGTTTGTGACTAAACAATACATTGGAAGAAACTCATGGTAATGGTGTCTGGCTGGAGTTGAAAGCTGAGACGTTAATGTTTGTGAAGATCTAAAAAAAGTTGGGTTTTGTTTTCTCTAAGGGTCCCTCTCAGTTAACTGCATAATATCTAATTATGCATCTTAGAAGAATTAAGGGTTGAGAAAACCCAGCTACTATTGGAATCTTTGATTCTACTGAATTTGCTTTCCCCAAACCAGTGCTTACACAGCTAAACTCTTCCCTCTGGGATTTAGCTGATTGTCATGACTTTTGAGCCTGCCTAACAAACCCACAGACCTACAGTTAAATGTGGCAACTTTAAATGTTTTAAGAGTCTAGTATTATAGCTGAATTTTTTATTATTTGATCAGGAAAGACATAAAAATCCCAGAATTTTTTTTTGACGTCTTAATGAATTGGGGTTTTAATATTTATTTTCTAAGATTACAACATTTTAAGCACATTGTTTTTATAGGTGCAAAAATCAGAAGTCACTGAAACATTTTTTTATCTTAAAGGAGGAAAATCTGCGATCACCCCTTACAACACATAAGCAGAGGCCACAAGGAGTGCTTTGTTTGGCCCAAGTCTTCTTTGTGATGAGGGGAAGGGCAGGCTACCCTTTCAGCCATGTCGCTAAAACAGATTTGCTGTGGCTACAGGTGTTGTGCTTCTATGAAAAGGCATAAATCACATGTCGCATGTGTGGCTTTGTAGAAATGCAAGGGCTGTAGGAGCTTATAGATATAGTTTCCCTTAGTTTGGCCGATAGGTAGGTCAAAAGCAAGAATGAGATTTTTTTTTTTTAATCTATTCTTCTCTATAGGAGAATTAACATTCTCCTATTAGTGAGTTGTAGGTTAAGGACACGTTGGTTCTCCATTGAGTCAGGGGCTGAGAGGCATGAACTTCAAGCCTCTGCAATGGCATTTCCCAGACTCAGCACCATTCACATCCCAAACCAATAACTTCCTGCGATGGGGATTATTCTGTGCGCTACAGGGTGTGTGCGGCATCCCCACCCCTGTTTTGCAAGCTGGTTACACTCCTCTTTCCATCAGTTGTCAAAAATGCCTCCAGGCATTGCCAAGTGCTCCCTGGAAGAAGAAGGAGAATTCTCCTTCAGTTAAGAAAAACATTGTTCTAGACTTACTTTGTATTTGGGAGTGATTTGCTGCAGCCTAGTTTTAGTGGCCTCACAATGCCTTGGTGGACTTTCTCAAATGTTAATGGGGCCCAGGAGCAAAAGAGCAACTTTTGTTCCCATGGGAGTAGGTGTTGTGAGTGAATGTGAAAAGGATTGCCAAGATTTCTGGAATAGGAGCTGGCAGCCACATTTCCATGTGGGGCATAGCTCTTGGTGCCTGTGTCTTCAATAAGATTTTAGGGAACCTAGAATAGTTGTATTTCCCAAAAGCCTCAAACTCTGTGTTTCCCATCCCTGTAAATCCCAGCACTCTTGGAGGCCAAGGTGGGAGGATTGCTTGAGCTCATGAGTTTGAGACCAGCCTGAGCAACAGTGAGACATGATCTCTGAAAAATAGACAGGTGTTGTGTTGGGTTCCTGTAGTCCCAGCTACTTGGGAGGCTGAGGAAAGAGGGTAACTTGAGCCCAAGAGTTAGGGGTTGTTGTAAGCTACAAGGCCATGGCACTTTACTGAGGGTGACAACGTAAGAATCTCTGTCAAAATAAATAAATAATAAAATAACCCCCCCCAAAAAAAAAGCCCTCTATTTCCTTTCATGTCCAGAAGATCTAGAAAACTCTTGAAATCTCTTCAGTAGGGCACACTATATAAAATCACAGGGATCAGATTAGTTTTGGGCCTAGCTACTGAGTCAGGGACTCTGGGGCAGGGCTTAGCAATCTGTACTGTTATTTTTTTTTCTCTCTATCTTTAAAAACAGACAAACAAACAAACAAAAAATAAGCTCCTCAGGTGATTTTGATGCATGTTGAAGTTTGAAAACATTGATCAAAGTCATGTTTATTTATTCTTGATTTGTATAACTTTACCCTCCTCTCCCACCCCAGATTGCTAAAATGCAATATTTTCAAAATGGGTCTGAATTTCTGCCTTTGCTGTTGGTTCATAGCTATAATCCAGTATCTAGGTTGATCAAAAGAATTGCAAAAAACACAAAAAATGCTCTTTCATATAGGCCTGCCTGGCCCTGAGGTTGTGGAGCTTTTATCAGGAGTAGTGATGAGGCTGCTGGGATAGAGCAGGGCAGGAGGGAGGCAGAGGAAGGAAGCAGAGTAAGGAAGGGTGAAACCCCAGGGCCCGGAGAAGTGGAAACTTCCTTGGCCTTTGAACCAGAGGTCACCTATTATCCATTCACCTGGACACATGGAATGCTGGCGACAAGGAGACTTATTAAGGCTGAACCGGGCGGGTGGTGTCCTCGCATTCAGTGTGGTTGCAATTCTCGGTGGCTTCCGACTACTGCCAGAGGCCAGGAAGGGCCAGGAAAGTAACTGGCTCCAGAGCCTGCCCACCCCTGCCCAGTCTCCTTACCCGGTTCGCTCCTCATCCTGAAGTGTTTTCACACATTAGGGCATTCGTAGAGGTCATCTTAGAATAAAAAAAGCCTTTATCCAACTTATTCAGGGGACTGCATTCAGAATGACTCTAAGTCATTTCCAGAAATCAAAATTACTCTCCAAGGAGGAAGTTTTGCTGTTACAGAGGCTGTTGGCAAAAATCAGCCATGGTCTTTGAAGGTGGCTGCAAAGCAGTTGAGATGTGCTGGGACTCAGGACCTCTCCGGACCCTCCAGAGAGGGGTGGGTGTGGTCTGCATGGACATGCTCTGGTGTGGGAGGCACCGTTTGGCCGGGTCCTTGATGGCTGTGTCTTGTATGGCTTGAAGTATATAAATGGCCCCGGCAGACAGTTTTGTTACAGAGCAGAGGAGGATGTGGTGATACTAGGAATCGTGTGAGGTGAGGAAGGGACAATGAGACAAAGTGTTCAAGAGAGAAACTGCCTTCTTTGCAATTTTATCATGGGCCACCTCTCAGCCTTTCCCAAAACCACTGTGTTGGTGGGTGGGAGGCAAGGCGGTGATCCCACTGTGGTCCAGTGAGTCAGTCTCTCCCCACGGGCAGGGAAGCAGCCTCCATGAAATGTTAATTGTCTGCTAGAAAACACAGTTTACACAATTTCAAAAACAAAAACTCAGTTCCTGGACAGACTCTGTTATTTGACTCCCTTAACTTCCATTTATGTATGCTGAATGAAGGCACATGAAAAATTATAAAGTGGTCTTTTAAAAGGTGACAACATATGTTCTTTACGCTTTAAACCATAACACCTACACACACGGTGATTGAGTTACTGTCAGAAATGTGCTATAAAAATGACATTTCCTCCCACTAATTTTAGATTGCCTGTGCAGTTCTTGAGAAAAGTATTAGTCTTGAACACAAAAAATGATCTCCATTCCAGCAATATCACATCGTTCTGAGATTTTCTTTGCTTATTTTATCAGCTCAGCCTCCATTGTTTCTCTCGTGATAAGTGGCGCTTTTATTCACTTCTTTATTTTATGGAGTGTGGAGTCACAGTAATTTCCTTGTCCCAGTTCCATTCACTTCCTGGTAGTATTGTTCGACATCTCCAGACCCTGATGTGCAATCCAACTGTTTCCCTAATATGTGGGAAGCAGCAAACTGCTTGTTTACGTCATAAACAATTCTTGCTACAGTTTTTCTTTTTCTTTGACTCTTTTTCCCATGAAAATTCTGGCAAGGGCCTAGCTCAGTGTTGTAGGGCTCACCGTGACCCTGGTGTGGAGGGAGCCAGTGCTCCTGCAGTGTTTGAGAACTGAATGAAGTTCCCAGGGGGGTTGGTCTGGAGTACAAATCCTGATCCCACCAAGCTAAGCTTAAAAATTTGGAAATGAGATCACACCAGAATTATTTTCATGTTCCCTTCTTGTCGGGTTCTTCAAACTGTCTGCACCAGACTTTTTAGTTTTTTCTTTTTCACTTTCTCAAGTTCTTGATTCTACTGAGACTTTGCACTATTTTGTGAAGTGAATTAAATCTCACTTCACTGTAAAAATGAAGATCATCTGACCAATGCCCATTCAGCTTCCCTCCGTCTCCAGATCTCTCCTTGCTGCTCCTGTGCTCTGCCCCAGCCTGACCCTGAGAACCAGCAGGCTTTCCTCATCAAAGGTGGCGCACTCCCCTGTGCTCCAGACGGCATCTCCTCACCCTGCCACGCACCTCCCTTCTTTACAACTTCACTTTCTTTCCGACTTCTCCTCTTTCATCTACAAATGATGAAATAATCTGTAGATAAAAGATTAATTGAAATCCATGTTTGTATAAACAAAACGCCCTCCCTTAGACCCTTCCAATACAGCTCAGTCACTTTTTTTGCTTTCACTGTGAAAGATTTCCTTTTTGGAGAATTCACCTCTGCATTCTGTCTTTATTTCCTTATTTCCTGTTTCCTTTCCTTTCCTTTCCTTTTTTTTTTTTTTTTCCCAAGAGACAGAGTCTCACTTTATCACTGTCAGTAGAGTGCTGTGGTATCACAGCTCACAGCAACCTCCAGCTCTTGGGCTTAGGTGATTCTCCTGCCTCAGCCTCCCAAGTAGCTGGGACTACAGGTGCCCACCACAATGCCTGGCTATTTTTTTTTATTGCAGTTTGGCTGGGGCCGGGTTTGAACCTGCAACCCTGGGGCCTGTGCCCTACCCACTGAGCCACAGGTGCCACCCTCCAGTTTCCTTTTCAAATGCACTGTAAGTCTAACTCCCTCTCAGAGGTGCTGACTTATTCTTAAGTGGGCAATAATATGGGCTGGGAAATGGTAGAGATAAAAGGGTTGTGGGGACAGTTATGACCGTTGGTGACTGTCATAAGTCTAAGGAAGCAGGAGGCAGTGAGGGTCTGCAGAAGGGATGTGCTGGTGCAAGAATGGGAGAGCTCAGGGGGAATCCACTGCAGGGACCAAATCTTCAGGTATTAGCGACTGAGGGGGTGTGGTATATTTTGACTTTGAGCATTTAAAGAAATAGTGACATTATTTATAAGAATAGGGATTCTCCATAGGAGGAGAATCTGAGTGCAGGCTGGTGGGGTTCATGGTGAAATTAATTAGACATGCTGAATTTGTGCGGCCAGTTGGATGATAGAAAACAAAAGTTTGAAATTTGGACTTAGGGCTTCACAAGGCACGAGTTAAAGACACACACTTTCAAGCCAACTTTATAGAGGAAGTCTTCCAACTGCAGCCTTGAGTTTGGGAGAAAGTGTGTGTGGGAAGGAAGAGAGAAGAAAGTTTAGGAAAGAACTTTAGAGAAGTTCAGTATTTCGGGTGCAGGTGGAAACGGCCTCAAAGTAGAATGGGAAGGAATCCAGGACTAGTTTCCAGAGAGGAAGTGTGCAGTCAGCACAGTCAAACGACCCAGCAGAAGCAGGAATGGGAAGAGCCCCCTTCACCTGGCCCAGGAGACATCGTTCATTCTTCTGTTCAGTAAGAGGTGACCAGGGAGGGGCAGTGGGCTGAGCCTTGTTTTAGGAAGTAGACCAGGGATTTAGTAATGAACAATAAATACTGTCCCTGCTTTCAGGAAGCATACTGTTTGAAAATTTTTTAATTTTTTTAATTTTTAATTTTTAGGAGATAAGGTCTTACTGTGCTGCCCAGCTAGAGTGCACTGGTGTAATCATAGCTCTTGGTAGCCTTGAACTCCTGGGCTCCAAGGATCCTCCTGCTTCAGCCTCCTGAATACCTGAGACTATAGTACCATCTTATCATACATGACTAATTTATTTTTTTACTGATTTTAGAGATGAGGTCTTGCTATCTTGTCCAGGTTGGTCTTGGACTCAAGGCCAAAAGAGATCCTCCAGCCTTAGCTTCCTGAGTGGCTGGGATTACAGGTGAGAGTCATCACGACTGGCCGTTAAGGAGTGTTTTATCTAATCACAGTGGTACAAAACTAACAATTCAATCTGCTAAGGGGTCATGTTCTTGTCTCCAACACTAAGTGAGTGGATTTGGGGACCTGTCACTCCTCTCACTACCATGAGGTCCAGATTGCTTGGACCTCAGTGCTCAGCCACAGATTAGCTGTGTGAGCCGCAGCAAGCTGTTTATGTGCTCTCTGCTTTGAGATCCCACAGACAGTAAAAAATTATAATAATCATAATAACTATATATATCTGCTTCACAGGCTTATGGTAAGGATTAAATATAGTATAACTTGTACAATATTGGGGCACTGACTGACATGGAAGAAACCCTTGATTAAAACCAACCAACTGCTGAGGTGCCTGAGGCAGACTTATGAAATAGGTTCTACTATCATCTGCATTTTTACAGATGAAACTGGAGTGCAGAGAGGGAAAGTAGCTTCCCCAGAGTCAAACAGCTAAGTGTTGTTTCATTCACCTCCTCTTCATCCTGTTGGTGGAAGAGTGATTTCCACACTAGGGTTGTGGGGCCGGCTGGACACACGACACCAGACCCAGGACAGGTGAGACAGACAGCAGCTTATTTGCCACTTGCTCACAGCCTGGGGAGGAGGACACTGTGTACCTGGCAGGGCCAAATGGGGCCTTCGATAGCATAGAGGGCAAGCAGAGCCCGTGGGAGGCAGATCTGCAGTGAGAAGAGGGTGGGGTGGCCCCTGGTCCTTGCTGGGGGAATGGGACTTGCTTGTTTGAATAATTCTGCAGGATGACAGGGAACTGAAATCTGCAACCCACATTAGCAAGAACTAAGCCTCGTGCCCTTGGTAAGTGATGGTGTTTGGCTGGGGGACCTTATCCATCCAAGCAAAGTGGGAGGGAAGCTTCAATTATAGCACTTAGCAGGCTGATTACTAATACTTTTGAAAGGCTCAGGTGAGGCCATCTGAGCCCCCTCCCCCCATTATATCAGATGTCATAGCAGCACTGAATATCACACCTCAGTTTCATCCCTGACATCTCTGGGATCCAGTGGGAATTAGGACCTGGCCAGTCTGGGTCTAGGTCTCAGCTCATCTCACTGTTCTATATTCCCTGAAATTTGACAATAGTGTTTGTTTTCTGATCATATCGCTTATTCTCCACCTTGGCACTATTAGTTCATGCCTATTCCTTTGCCTGGAATTCCTTCTCGGCTCTAACCCCCACCTTTGAAAGCCTACCTGTCTACCAAGGTATGCCTCCAATGCCATTTGCCATATGAAGCATCTTCTTTCACTCAGATGTCGCCCCCTCAGCATTTCCAGGAAGCAGCGCTGAGCAGAGGTGAGGGCCAGGACACCAGAGGGTCAAGATTCAGTTTCTGGCTCTGCTGTGTATTTGCTGCTTAATGTTGGAGAAGCAAGTTAAACTCAGCCTTCCTGTCCTGTTCTTCAAGTGGGGATAATAATATCTCTTTGAAATTACACACAGATTTCATGAAAATACACACGGAATGCTCAGTACTGAAAGGCACGTGGTCAATATGAACTTTCTTCTCTAAGTTTGCTTGTATCTCTGTGAACACTCACTTCAGTGGGTCATCTACAGTCACTTGTTTGTGTGCTTTGGTCACTCCTATGAGACCATAAACTTGAAGAGAGGGGGTATTTTATATTTTCCTCTTTTACATTTGTGTCCTGGGTATTTGCCGCTCACCATCACTTCCAATCAGGGGTGTTTTGTCCATGGTGGCAGGAACTCTCAGCATGGATTGCCCTGCAGATCTGGAAGGCTAAGTGGGACGTGCGTCAGGGTCGCCGTCTTCCACACTGTTGCTTCCCCTGCTGAAGTCTTTTATTCCTAAAGGAAACGTAGCTGCAAGACCCGGCACGAGGAGGTGTCTCTATTTCATACCGTACAAATCTGTGTAGTGGTGAGACTAGCCAATGTGTCCAAGCTCACACTAGGGTCACAGTCTTCAGGACTTGAAAAAGGGCAGAAATGACAAGGGGAGAAGACAGTCCAGGGTCGGAGGATGGGTCTCGGGCTTCTACAGCAAAAGTTGTTTCTTCGTAATGTTAGCACACATGTTTGGAAATGGAAAGAAGATAAAGATCAAACACATTTTTTTGTGTTATTTGCCCACGAATAATGTAAAATGTGTGATGAAGAAGAAATACGAAACTGTCACAGGAAGGAGAGGTTTGAATTTTCTTAAGATTTGTGCCACCTTGTCTGTTTCTCGTTAATGTATTTGATAAAGAAATAGATATATTTATTTGCAAATAGATATATTTGTCATTTATGAATAAAATGAGAGAGACAGCACTGGCTATTTTTGATGAGAGCATTGGACATTATCAAGCTGCCAAGGGGCTTGAGAAAAGTAGGCCCTGGTTTAGAGGTCGCTGAATGCTTGTCTCCACGTAGGTAAAAGTGGGAAGGAGATATTTCCTTATGATTCTAAGGCTTTGGAGGGGAGGGGGCCTCCCTGGCCAGCTGCCTTCACCAGTTAATGAACACACCAGCCCAGCATCATGGAGGTGCTAAATGTTTTAAAGTCTGACTTTAAAAATTTCAAATGTCAGAAAAAGCTACACAATTGAGGTAATTATGGAAATTTGATAGAACCCAAACCATCTCCAGAATTCAATAATTCCTGTCTAGCTAGAGGTATCCCTCTTTTCCCTGTGTGAAATATGCAATTTTCTCTAAGTGCCTTGGATATAATTTGTCCAAATTTCTACCTAACACTTCTGTAAGTTATCAGTGAAAAATTTCTTTTCATCCTACCAAATATACTTTAGATATTGCTGAAGCTACCCAAAATCCTTTTGAAACAAAACCGAGTAAACAAATGTCCTACTACATAAATATGCAAATGATACAGTCTGCTGACGCCATTTGCTGCCTTTTGAGTTATCATCATTTCAATGCTTACCAACCTTTTCTTGCTTGTTCTATTCCATTTTGCTAATGACAAGCAAAGAGTGAAGAACATTTGAATTAGTTATGCTAATGCATTAGTATTAATCTTTCTGGAAGTTGGTGTGTTCATTAGTATCAGGGAAGCTATTTCCACGGCTATTTGTGGAGGTATAATAGATAGAAGAAAAACAGAATACAAGGAAAGACTAAGAAACATATATTTGAATTACAGCAATTTCATCTCGGCTTAACACAGAGCATTTCCTTCTGGGAGATAAAACCTGTAGTTTTTTGGATCTTATTTATAGTCTAGGCAGATTATGGGCAGAAACAGTAAAGAGGAACTTGGGCTGAAGCATATTAATGAATTTTCATACTTTCCCTTCTTCTGCAATTGCTAATATTAAAAGTGAAAATTTGAGAAGGTTTATCAAGAGCTTTCCAAGTCATTTTTCTGGAGCTCTGTTTGAGATGAGGTTCAGCAGCCCTTTTGTCTGACTGAAGTGAGCAGGAGAGCAGTATTGCAGTCCTGGTAAATAATGATCTGCAGCTTCAGGAGGGCTGGGTGGTGGTGCTGGATTCCTGTGCACATAGAAATAACTGGATAGCTGTTCTCATTTCAGGACTGGGAGGGTATAGCAAAAGCCCCAAAATCATATGCTTGGAAATGCTCTTGGCTGAAAAACTCCTATACGATAAAACTTTTGTGATGTTTCTTCCTCGGTGTTCGTTTTCTTGGCCAACACACCTGTGATCCCAAAACTCCAGGAGGCCAAGGAGGGTAGATTGCTTCAGCTCACGAGTTTGAGACCAGCCTGAGCAAGAGTGAGATGGTGGCCCTACTAAACATAGAAAAACTAGCTGGGAATAAGGGTGATGGGCACCTGTAGTCCCAGTTACTGGGGAGGCTGAGGCAAGAAGATCACTCGAACCCAAGAGTTTGAGGTTGGTATGAGCTATGATGCCGTGGCACTCTGGCAATGGTGACAGAATGAGACTCAAAAAGAAAAAAAAAAAAAGGTTAGTGTACTTGCATTATTAAAATTGCTTGGGAAGGGCAGTGCCTGTGGCTCAGTGAGTAGGGCACCAGCCCCATATACCGAGGGCGGCAGGTTCAAACCTGGCCCCGGCCAAACTGCAATAAAAAAAATAGCTGGGCATTGTGGAAGGTGCTTGTAAGTCCCAGCTACTCAGGAGGCTGAGGCAAGAGAATCACCTAAATCCAAGAGCTGGAGGTTGCTGTGAGCTGTGACACCACAGCACCCTACCGAGGGCAACAAAGTGAAACTCTGTCTCTAAAAAAAATAAATAAATAAAACAAATGAAATTGCTTGGGAAGATGTGATTAATTTAATGCTCAGATTAACACCAATCATGAATTACTAATACTTTTGAAATGGAAAAGTTTGAAAAGCGATATAGTCAGCATGACAAAGCCTACGTTTCACTGACATACAAAAGAGTCAAAGGTTTGCATGTTAATCTCCACTAATGCGAGTTTGACTGGTGTTTGAGGACAGGCTGTGACGTTTATCTCTATCCATATTTGTGTCCCTAGGACCAGAGAGCACGGGGCTCCAGCAATGATTGCTAAGCAGCATAAATAATTTTAAATCATAGACAACTCTCAGGCCTGATTTTAGCCAATAATCTCAATCACATTTCCTGCTAAATCTTTTATTCATGCATTCAATATCTGTTTCAATTGACTAGTTTGAATTCCATCTCTTTTTCATACTAGTTATGAAGCCTTTGACTCAATTATTTTGTTCTTAAAATGCTTTTCTGATATTATAAATGATGATGAAAAGGAGGAAGAAAATCAGTGCCAAATGATGGCTCTGTGAGTGCAGACTGCCTGCCCAATCCGGGGCATCAATATCCTACCCCCCAGGGCTACAAATCTGGAGGACAGCAGGAAGCCGCCTCAGCAAACAGGTTGACCCACAGCTGACACAGGTGCAAAGAAGGACATGTGTCCTCTGAGTCATTCACAGGCCCACGATGAGTCCTGTGAGGCCATTGCTAACTATGACATCTGGAAAGACTCTCATGCAGTCAGTTAGTTTCAGCTTAGCATTATTTGATGAGTGCCTGAATATCTTGCATGAGAGAAGCAGTGAGGCTCTACAAATTTCTCGTTATTTATTTCAAAGGAAAACAAGGCAGCTTGGTAACTAAAGTATCTGTTGAGCACTTCTTTGAATACTCAATAAACAATGCTACTTGAAAGCAGCAACAGCAAACAACTCCCTGATTTTTTTTAGCTTGTAATAAAGACATCACCTTTATTTTCAGCCCCTATCATATGGTTTTGAGGAGAGAGGTGAGAAGGTATAAATTCCATGAGACAGAGATAGGGGTCCTTCCTGTTTTGCTCTCTGCTCTATTCTCAGTGGCATATGACAGAAACTCAAGCAGTGTTTGTTGAATGACTGTTAGATGGGGAGAGAGAGTTGTAGCGGCAAGGCTGAGTAGTCAATACATTGATATTTTTTTCTTCTGTCTTTTCTCACATATATTTCTTGTAATCTTTAAAACCTCTTCTTTTTATACTTTATATGTGCTCTACTATGGCGGGCACAACAATGAATAAAAAAATTGAAGTCCTTGGAGCACTTTTTCTTCATTAACTTACTTATTTATCCACTTAACAAACATTTGTTGTTTCTTTTATAAGGTATGGATCATTATTGAATTTTGTCCTGAAAATTGTCCTGTATTAAATGTTACCCTCTAATGAACCTTACAGTTTGAGCAATAAAAAATAGTGAGAAGGATCTACTGATCAAAAAGTTGTGATAACACGGACCATTAATCCCTAAAAGAAGAGCAGTCCTTGGAGGAGTATTAAATTGTAGAAAGAACAGCTCTAAAAAAAACCACCCTAGACACTGTCAAAGAGAAATCGTTGATAGCAAATTGGCTAAAGGAAGATTTAGTCGTAAGAACTTTTGAGAATAAAAAGTTTGAAGAGATAATGTAAAAATACAACTTTTAACTGATTTCATTGCAGTAGCTAACACAAATAGTTATTAGGTTATGTGACCTGGAACCCAGTAAAATGGAGTTTTGTAGTCTCGAAGTTTCAGATTGCCTTTACGCCCTAATAGGCTTAAAAGCTTAAAAACATTTGACTTAACCAATATCAAATGCTTCTTAATGAATATAAACCACTGAGGAAGAAAACATGAATCCTAATATTAATAGATTCCTGTTTGAAATGGGAAGGAACCTTAAAGTCATTATGTCCAAATTTCCTATCTCTGAGGAAGGAAACTGAGGTCAAGAGAGGTCAGGGAGCGAGTCAGTTACACAACCAGGATGCACAGCTTCTGCTGTGCTGCCGCTCACCCCGCACAGGCACACCTCCATGGGGCGTTAGCAAACTGTCTTCCTGGTACAACACAATTTGGCTTGATTTTGAACGCTCTCGTTTAACTCATTACCACGCAGTGCTCGCACAGACCTTCAAAGACCAAAGCTTTCTCCAAATGTGCTGGAATTTACCCGAACCTTCCTGCCGGAAGTAAAGTCACATTTGTTTGACCTCCGCAACATAATACTTGTTGGGAAATTATCTGAATTTAAGTGTGACGGGCTCGGAGAATGACTTATATCCTTTCTGAACTTTATGGTGGCAAGGTAGTGGGAGGAAATCCAACTTTATTAACCAAATGCTCCTCATCCTTGAAATACTCCAAAGACATGTTTATTCTCATTTATTCAATCTCAGGAACCATGTTACATATGAAGAACCACGGAAGGTCTCAGGATAAGGATGTGGCAGAGCTGTCACTCAAACCCCGTCTGCAATCTCCTGCAATGATGATTCATTTCACGTGTCAACTTGGCTAGGCCACGTTGCCCAGTTGCTTGGTGAAAGGTCAGGCATTTTTAGATGTGATTAATGTTTTAATCAGCAGATGTTTAGTAAAGCAGATTTGGCTCCATGGTGGGGGTGGGTCCCATCCCATCAGTGAAGGCCTGAAGAGAAAAGACTCAAGTTTTCTGAAAAAGAAAAACATGTTCCCCATGTTGCCAGCATAGAAGCCCTTTGTGAGTTTCCAGCTTGATGCCCTACGGAATTTAGGCTAACGGCTGCAGTATGAATTCTTTCCTGAATGTCCAGCCTGCGGGCCTGATCTATGGATTTTGCGTTTGTCACTTCTATAATCAGGGGAGTCAATTCCCTAAAATCTCCCTCCCCCCTCCCAATCTCTCTCTCTCTCCTTTTGATTATTTTTCTCTGGAGAACCTGACAATGCTACCTCCGTGCTCTTTCTATGTACTTTCTGGTGTCCTGAAGCTGGACTTTGAAGTGAGCAAAGCACACCTGTGTGGGGACCAGGAGCCAGAGGACTGGCTGTGCAGCTGGCTCCATCTGAGAGGAAGGTCCTTGGAGAAGCTGCACTTACAAGGAGATCAGGGTGGAGTGAGCAGAGCTAGCTTCTGGCTGATGCGGCTGCGGACTCACAGGACCAGAAGCGTCAGGAAGGATTCAGCGAATCCCTCTGTGAAGGCGCTGCTGGAATAAATAGGACTTAAGAACAATAGTATCAACAAAGGGCTTTTTCAGAAACAGCAGCTCTGTGTGCTTATATAATCAGACAAATGTGTAGGAAGACATTTTGCAGAACGCCTCCTTAGAACAACACTAACAAAAATTCCTCCCACCCAAAGTAAAACATCAACACTCTTGAACAGAAAGGAATTTCAATTCTGAACTAAATGCTTTAATGAGGGACAGATAATAAGTGTGAATTGAAACTAATTGGTGTTTCAGATCACTGAGCTGGTTGAAAAAGCATTTGTGATGAGGTTTGTATAAGTTAACGGTGGCTTTTAAATGCCTAATTAAACATCATTCTGTCCCTAGTGAGAATAAAAAAATGTATTGTTCATCGCACTAAGCTTAACCAAGGGATTAAAGTGGGCATTCTGAACAGATTTACTTTTTGATTTGTGGTAGTTCTTTTTCCCCAGAGCAGGCTGATGTAGGTAGGCCTTGGACAAGGATGCACCATGTCACATGCAGATGCAGATACCGCCTCACGGTGAGCGCACATCATGGGCTAATGTGAGGGAAAAACATGAGATTCTAGTGGAACAAAAGGAAAAATAGAGAGACAAAGTGAGAGGTGGGTCCATCCTTGTTGATTTTTCCCCTTCTCCTGGGAATAATAATTAAACGGGATAGAAGAATTTAGAAAATTACACTATTGGGGCTGTAGGATTGAGGGCAAAAGTATTTGTGATAAATTCTATTCAAGAGAGAGAAAGGTTTAAGACTTGTGATTTTGTTTTACTATTGGCCAAAGCCTTGATCTGATAGAAACCCTGCTGGGTGGGCTGGACAGCTGACTCTGGGGCCAGCACCCGGGAACAGTTTTCTGGGTTTAGGAAGTGAAGAGCTCTTCTGGAAGTTGAGTATTTTCTTTTTTTTCATTTTTAAGGACCCTTTTCTTGAGACAGGATTTTACTCTGTTGCCCCAGCTAGATTGCTGTTGCTATTGTCCTAGCTCCTAGCAACCTCAGACTCCTGGTAATTACTCTGAGGGGCTGGGACAGAGTTGAGCGCCACAGTGCCTGGCCAATGCCACTCAGTATGCTTCTCAGATTGGTCTCCAACTTCTGGCCTCAAACGATCCTTCTGCCTCAGCCTCCCAAAGCCCTCGGATTACAGGTGTGAGTAATTTCTTCTTCTCCTTCTTCCCAATTTTTATTTTTATTTTGAGACAGAGTCTCTCTCTCTGTGTTGCCCAGCTAGCATGCTACGACCTTAGCCTAGCTGACAGCAACCTCAAACTCTTGGCTTCAAGCAATCCTCCTGCCTCAGTCTCCCGGGTTGCTGGGGCAACAGGCACCCACCAGAACACTCAGGGGTAATTTTTTCTTTCTTTAGTAGAGCTGAGGCCTCATTCTTGCTTAGGCTGGTTTTGAACTCCTGAGCTCAAGGGATCCTCCTGCCTAGCCTTCCAGATTGTTAGGATGACAGGTGTGAGCGACCCCACACGTGTGGTGGGGGAATGTCTTAAGGAAAGGGTGCGGTCCACAAGGTAGACTGTCAGGTGCGGTCCACAAGGTAGACTGAGTCTGGAGGGCCACTGGCCTGTCCCTCCATCTCCCTTGCGGTCCTCTCTTCCTTCCACTACAGCATGTAAAGAAAACCCTTATTGTGTGGTTGTGTTTTGCACCAATAGTTGCATAATAGTTAAAGAAAAAAATAAAAACTAAAACAAAATATTTCTGTAATTAATTTCCCTAAACATTTTAAAGTTAATTCAGCTAAGTCTACTTGAACTTAAGGGATCAGAGGAATATTTTTCTGTATAATTCCAGAAAATAACAACAACCCCTGAAATCAACATCACAGGTATTAAGGAAAAAAAAGAGAATTCTTTTTTTTTTTATATATTCTGGAAAAACTCTCAGGGTACGTTCTTTGGTGAGGAAACACTGTTTGATGATGTAGGTGATAACAAGTGATGCCTTAGAGACAGGGACAGAGAAAGGTGCGGAGTGGAGGGTGGGGGCAGCTGCCAGGAACACCTGTGGGCGTCTCAGCTTCCCCTTGCCCCTGCTCCCCGAGAACTACGCAGGCGTGACGCCTCAGGGCATTCCCGAAGGTGAAGCTGGGTTCACGTCTGGGCCGTGGCTATTCATTTGTCCAGATTGGTGTCGAGCATGAAGACTCGTTACCTTCCAACACAGAGCAGCATTTCTCCCCCCACCCCTCCGTGTGATCATCACTTCTGACACCACTCGCGGCTTCTTGTATAACATTTGCACTGGTATCCCATGGAGTTGACTGGTCAGTAACAGTCCTGGCTTCTGAGACCACGTTTTTCACAGTCCATCTCAGACCATGCTGGTCTGGTTTCCTTTCTGAAAAGGGTGGTAGGTTCTTCAGTGGTTTCCACCATCTGGACCACAGCTAGGGCTGCCCAGCCCCGCCCGGCCACTGTAAGACCATGGGCCCACCTGTTTGGATATCCAGCTATAATTTTTCTTTAAGAAGGACCAAATCCTTCTAATTTAAGCCCTAATTGCTTGATTAGACCCGCATGGAGCAAGCTGCATTGCCATTTTCTTGGAGTGCAAACAGTCTAGGGATGTGATCATCTACCCTAAACGGCTTTAAAATGCTTTACACACTGTACAGAACAGAACAAAGTGCCATTGACAAAACTCTTACAAAATAAGGTCAGAGGGTTAGTGCAAGTATACGGGAAGATAGTTTTGATTTTATTTCTTTCACATTTAACACACTAAGTAGAGGCCATGGGGGTGTACCTTCTGTTGAGTACCTTCTGTTTGGTTAGGAAGGGGACCCCATTGCAACACGGCCCTGCAGCAGTCACCTGAGAGTGACTTGGGCCTTCAGGTTCATCCCTTTATTCTCCCAGGTTCAGGGAGCCGTGTTCTCATTTCTGCCTTCTCTTTAATTTTCAAGGTTATATGTGCTTTGGTGATTTCTCCTCTTTTATGGCCTGTGCCTTTTGGCACAGATTAGATGAAGGGTTGAATGAGTTTTAAAAAATCATTAAAATAAAAAAAAATTGAAACAAGAATGCCACAATTTGCTTGATTATATCTACACAGCCAGAGAGAAATCAAAATGCTAAAAGAGCTGTGTTAAGTGAATACCTTTGTAACTAATTTAATTTCTTCATATTTTTTCAAAATGGCAGATGAAGCAGATATGGAAGAATTTTAAATTATAAAAAATTAAAAACTATTTCTTGCATATTTTTATTATAATGTTAAATGTCTTTTATTCAGGTACTATAATATATAGAGTTAGTGATTTTTATTATATCTCTAAATATGTTTAATTTCTAAATCATATATCTTTAAATCTGAAAGATTTGCCATTTAAACTTACAAATTATTACTTTAGACGGTTATCTAAGAAGTAGAAACCTAAAATATATAGCAATAGTACTTAGATTTTCAATATTATAAAAACAAAACCCTCTTTTTTTAGAACACTAGAGATAAGGAACAAAGGTGATATTTTTAAAGCATAATGTAAAATAAACTATAAATACTCTGTGATTATCAATGTCTTAACCTGCTGGTTTTAATATTCATGAAAGTGGGATTTGATGATGATGAAGTCCATATGAAAAGCATTTAAAAAACTGAAAAAAATCAAGACAGATCAAGTCAATCTAGTCATCCTTTTATATAACATTATAGCATTTGTGCTGATGAAAAGTGTAGCTAAGTGGGTAGTAGGAGTTCCTACAAAACGGAAAATAATCCCTATCAATTACCAGTTGTTCTTTAGCAAATAATTAGAATATTTGGATTTCAATATCAGGAAATAGACATGACAGGAACTGCAGAAGGCTACAAGACACTCTGTAAAAATAAATCCTGTTTTCTGAGGTTTGAATTCATACATGAAAACTTCACATAGGAAAGTTATGTTGTTGGCGATTTTGTCTCTTGTTATATTCAGGGAAAGCTCCATGCCAAGTCCTTGACCTACAATTAACAGATACTATTATTATTAAAACCATTTCCACCAATGAGCCCAGGGTATTAGCTCCCACTGTCCCCTCTGTGGCTTCCTCCACCCCCAGTAGCTCTCTGTGCTCTGCC
This sequence comes from Loris lydekkerianus, assembly GCA_963574355.1. Taxonomy (NCBI): domain Eukaryota; kingdom Metazoa; phylum Chordata; class Mammalia; order Primates; family Lorisidae; genus Loris; species Loris lydekkerianus. Next base: position 2,747 of record CAUYPK010043266.1, on the reverse strand, counting down.
TATCTTTCTGAAGGCTGCAGACTGGACCTCTCTTATCCAAGGATGTCACAGTCGACAGTATCTCTGTGCAGTGGGGGCATCATCAATAGCCCTTGGTAGAGTTTTATAGTTTTTATAACTTTTTGATAGCTCATTAAGTTTGATAGCTCCTAGTTATTCGTGATTAGAGTTACTCTTATGAATGCAACTTTTGCTCCATTATATTTTCCAGTATTTTATTCCTGAAAAAATTTTGAGGATTTGTGTTGTCTCTGCAGAGTGTCCCAGAGCCTGCTACAAAAAGGAAAAATCAACAAACTCATATTACATTTTTTTATATTTACATATCAACATGTAGAGAAATATTTTGTAAAATTTTGTAAAAAATATCTAATTAAAGGTACATTTAGCCACAATTTTCCACTTTTCCTATGTACCTGTGTATGGTGACCTTTGGGACAACCTATATATAGCTAGGTTTGCTTTTCCTTTACAGCTGAGTTTATCTTTTTTGATGAGGAGGTGGGTTCAAAATGGCTTATAAGCTTGTCTTTTAGTTTTCTAGGGTATTCTTTTAACTTTATAGTCATCTCAAAGTTACAGCTTCAAAGCCCAGGCCTTGTGTCTCCAAGGTGGGAAGCTTGCTGTAGGGAAGAGACTGGTCTCGGCTGACTTTCATTTTCTCCCCGACCTCGTCTCATCAGCAGTTCACCCCCTGCCCATGTGGCCTATGAACAAACAACACGATTTCTGTTCGTCCTTTCTCCAGCCTCTTCTGTCAGCCGGAGCACACCTTCGGGTCGCTCCTAGCTGCCCCGTTCCATGCTCACATGCCAGGGAAGTCTCACACCAACAGCCATACTTTTATTTGTTCTGGATGTTTTTATATCTTTCTAATAAAATAGTCTATGAGTTTGAATCCTTATCAGTTTGCGCACCTGGAAACACAGCCCTCTGACACCTTGAGTTTAGCCATGTGAAGCCGTGTCCAGCTTCTGACCTCCAGGAGTGAATGTAATATAACAAATTTGTGTTAAGTCCCTAAATTTGTGGTAACTTGTTACGGCAGCATTAGAAAATCAGTACATTGATATATTAGCCTGCACAGGCTATCACAAGAAAATACTGTAGACAAAGTGAGCGAAGCAACAGAAATGATTTCTGTCTCAGCTCTGGAGAATGGAAGTCCCAGAGATTGTGGCGCCAGTGTGGTCCGGTTCTGGTGGGAGTTCTCTTCTGGGCTGGCAGGTGGCTCTTTTTTGCTGTGTCCTCATGGGTGGGTGGGGTGGGGGGACAGGGGAGGGTAGAGAGAGAGATGCTGTCTCTTCTTATTTCAGACATATTGTGGTCTTGTCCTTACCGTTTCATTTAACTGTGATTAGTTTCTAAAGGCCTAATCTCCAAATACTGTCATTTTGGGGGTTGGAGCTTCAACATGGAATTTTGAGGAAACACAATTCAGTCCATAGCAATTCATTTTACATTTTAAAAAAATGCTTTTTTAAAATTTCAGTGGTGTCTGTATGTGTGTATCTGTGTTTTACAGGGTGTAGGCACGCACAGGAGTAATTATTTCTTATGCTAATATTACTTTTTTATTTTTTTTGAGACAGAGTCTTAAGCTGTCACCCTGGGTAGAGTGCTGTGGCATCACAGCTCACAGCAACCTCAAACTCTTGGGTTTAAGCAATTTTCTTGCCTCAGCCTCCCAAGTAGCTGGGACTATAGGTGCCCACCAAAACACCTGGCTATTTTTGGGTTGTAGTTGTCATTGTTGTTTGGCAGGCCCAGGCTGGATTTGAACCTGCCAGCTCCAGTGTATGTGGCTGGTGCCCTAGCCGCTTGAGCTATAGGGGCAGAGCCTAATATTGCTTTTTAAAATATCTCTCCATTAAAAATTCTTATACTTTAGCTATAGTCACCACACATATTGTATTCTTGAAAAATACTTAGAGAATAGATGTTAAGCGCTCTCAGCAAAAATGATTTTAACTATTCCACTATCTGTCTATACACATATATACGTACTTCAAAGCATTATTGTATACATAAATACACATGATTTTATCTGTCAAGTTTAAAAAATAATAAATTCAAAAAAAATTTATATTTTTCAATTTTAACTTTTTACTTTAAAATCATTTTAACTTAAAAATTTTCAAAAATGGTTCAGAGAGTTTTCCATTCCCCTCATCCACTTCCCTGTGAAGCCACGTACCACACTCAGGGCTGCCTGAGGACAGCAGGCCATTAGCCAAGTCTCTGGCACACCTGAGTTCCGCCGGTCACTCCTGTCTGTGTGTTTCCTGCCCCAGTCTGCCCCGAGGACCCTGTCGTGGTATCTTGTCCTGTCATGCTTGCCTCCTCTAAACTGAAGCCCTTTCTCAGTTTTCTTGTCTATCGTGGCCCTGACACCTTTAAGGCATTAGTTATTTTGTTCCCTGCCTTCCTCTGGGTTTGTTCTTCCATTTTTCAGGAGGGCTGCCTTAGCCTTGGGCCACTTTTTCTTGTTTTTTTTTTTTTTTTTTTTTTTTTTTTCTTTATTATTAAATCCTAGCTGTGTACATTAATGCGATCATGGGGCACCATACACTAGTTTGACACATTTTCATCATACTGGTTGACAAAGCCTTCCTGGCATTTTCTTAGTTATTGTGTTAAGACATTTATATTCTACATTTACTAAGTTTCACATGTACCCGTGTAAGATGCACCGCAGGTGTGATCCCACCAATCACCTTCCCTCTACCCACTTCCCCCCTCCCTTT
>CAUYPK010043265.1:0-18580 GCA_963574355.1 Loris lydekkerianus | reverse complement strand
GTTCCAAAAAATTGGCAATTTCTTTCTTAATCTTGTGTCTGATTCAGCTATCATTCAGCATAAGGTTATTTAACTTCCATGTTTTCGTATGAGTATGTAGATTCCTGTTGTTACTCAGCTCAAGTTTTATTCCATGGTGGTTTGAGAAGATGCAAGGAATAATTTCTATTCCTTTAAATTTACTGAGGTTAGACTTGTGACCTAAGTTGTGGTCGATTTTGGAGTAGATCCTGTGGGCTGATGAGAAGTATGTGTATTCAGTTTTGTTGTGATTAAATGTTCTGTAGGTGTCTACTAGATCTAAATATTGGATGTTTATGTTTAAATCTAAAATTTCTTTGCTCAGCTTCTTGCTGGAGGATCGATTCAACACTGCCAAAGGAGTGTTGAAATCTCCAAATATTATCGAGCTGGAGGAAATCAAATTCCATAGGTCAGTTAGAGTTTCTCTTATAAATTGAGGTGCTTTCTGGTTGGGTGCATATATATTAATAATTGAAATCTCATCATATTGAGTATTACCCTTAACAAATATGAAGTGACCATTCTTGTCCTTCCTTACTTTTGTTGGTTTAAAGCCTAATGTATCTGCAAGTAAAATTGCAACACCTGCTGTTTTCTGATTACCGTTTGCCTGAAATATGGATGACCATTCTTTCACCTTGAGTCTAAATCTATCTTTTAAGTTAAGATGTGATTCTTGAATGCATGAAATATCTGGCCTGAGTTTTTGTATCCAGTCAGCTAACCTATGTCTCTTTAGAGGACAGTTTAAGCCATTCACATTGATGGAGAATATTGATAAGTCTGGTGGAGTTTTGGGTATCGAGGTTTTCAAAGGTCCTGTGGATATTTTTGATCTTTTCACCAGGTGGAAGTTGGAGTTTGATCAAAAGTTACTGAATGAGTTTAGTTTTGTGGTATAGGATTGGGTTGGTGACTCTGGAAGATAGGTCTGAGAATATCCTGAAGAGCTGGTTTACTTATGGCAAATTTTTTCAACATATGAATGTCATTGAAGTATTTAATTTCTCTATCATAAATGAAACTCAGTTTAGCTGGGTACAAGATCCTAGGTTGAATTTTGCTTTAGAAGATTAAAAGTCGATTACCACCCTCTTCTGGCTTGAAAAGTTTCAGCAGAGAGATCTACAATCATTCAAATATTCTTGCCTTTGTATGTAATGGTTTTCTTTTGCCTGGGTGCTTTGAGAATCTTCTCATTCATATTAACTTTAGCAAAACTAATTATGATATGCCTGGGTGATGACTTATTGGGGTTGAATTGTGCTGGGGTTCTGAAGCTGTCTGCCATCTGTATTTCAGAATCTCTAGGTAAGCCTGGAAATTTTTCTTTCATAATTTCATGCAGAAGGGCTTCTGTGCCTATCGAGGCCACGTCATGGTTTTCAGGAACCCCAATAATTCGTATGTTGGTTTTCTTTGAAGTATCTGAGAGCTCTCTAAGAGAATGATCTGTTTTTGCTCGCCATTTCTGTTCCTCTTTGAGAGCTTGGGAGCATTCAAAGGCTTTGTCTTCAATGTCAGAAATCCTTTCTTCTGCTTGCTCCATTCTGTTGCTGAAGGATTCTACTGTATTTTTCATATCTTTGAGGGCTGCAAATTTTTGCTTCAGTGTGTCTAAGTCCTTGGTGTTTTTGTCTTTGAATTCGTTAAATTCTTGAGACAACTTTTAAATTTCTCCTTGAATTCCTAATTCCATTTTATTAATTTTGTCTGCAATCCAAATTCTGAATTCAATTTCTGACATCTCAGCCAGTTGTTTATGAATGTGATCTTCAATTATATCTGCCATATCTTTTCTTGGGGGGGGTTGATCTTTTTTGGTTGTTTATGTTCTCAGAGTTTTTCTGCTGATTCCACCCCATGATTATTTTACTTCCTTTGATTTTTCCCATGGGGCTTTATTGAGGGCCTGTACAGTGTTGCAGCCTGAGAAACTGGAGCCCTGTCTGGTGTGGTGGGGCTCAGTGGTTCTGTCTTGTTTTCAGCTGGTTTCTATTCAACCCTAGTGTAATATTTACTCTAAGTTGAAGTCTCAGCTGCTGGGAAAAACCAGCAGTTAAGTCACCCCACCCACCCACTTCTGGCACCAATTGGAAAAGGAAAATCAAACCTTCCCACAACCTCACACCCAGGGCACCACCTGAAAAGTCCTCAGTCTATTGGTTCAGTTCAGAAGGTCCAAATCAATTGTCTCAATTGGCACCTGTCTTGGTGGGAGAATTCAAGAGGTCTCTGGGGACTGGATCTCAGTGGGCTGGTGACTACTCTGATATGGCTTACTCCAGTGCTGCGTGGAGTCAGGAGAAGCCACCCAGCAAATAGATCAGTCTGGGAAGGTTGATGTGTCCTTCCCCTCTTTGCCACTCCATCAAAACCAGTCACTGATATCTCTGCAGATGGCTGACCCAGTTGCCTGTAGTGAACAGATACTCCAGGGTTTTTCACCTGCCTGAATCGCAAGGAAGTCTGTTAGGCCTCTGCAGTCTGCCGCTATGTAGCTGGAGGAGGTGAGGCCTGACATCCTTGGGTGCTTGATGAAGGGGGGGGTGTTCACTCAGACTTAGCCCCGCCCCTGATTGATGTTGCTAACAGAATAGGACAGGACAGGATAACTTTGTGGGATTCTGTCTTTGTTTCTGCTAAAACCGCCTGCAGAAGACAGGCTGTTCTGAGTTCAAATGTCTTTGCTGCTGGAGGTGTGTATTCAAATACCCCTCTTCCTGCGCTTTTTCATCACATCTGGAAGCTTTCCGGGTTTGTGAGCAGTGTCATGCAAATCCTTTACTCACGCGTGGCCTCCTATGGTTGCCCAGGGAGACATGGGGTGTGGCTTCAGGATATATAGAAGTGCGCTGTTTTGCTTTTAAAAAAAAAAAAAAAAAAAAAAAAAAACGGCTATCAACCCTTCACTGACCAGCTGCAGTTTATGCTCTGTCTACACCCCTCAAGAGATCGCCCAGAGATCTGGACTCCTGGAGGACACACCTCCAGATCTGAGACTGGGGGTGAAGGAGAGTGCTCCAAGCCCAGAGCTGCAGCTCACACAGCCCACTGCCAGAAGACAGCCACCGCTCCATGTCTTTGGGAACCGCAGTTCTAGAGTGGTTTCTGTCTAGCCGACCATTTTCTCCTTGCTTCCGTGCCCCAGAGACAGGGTAGTTCAGGCACTGAGCACCCCACTAGAGGTCACTTTACAATCCGGACCTCTGGGGGGCAGGCCCCCAAATCCCCGTGTAAGAGTGGGAGGGAGCTCTGGGAGCTCAGAGCTGGAAACGCTCACTCGTTTTTTTGCCTGGTCGTGTTGCTGCCCAAGGAGGGCTGCTGTACCGCCACTGAGCTGTATGGAAGTGCTGCTGAGACGTGGCTCCCCTTCCTCGCTCGTGTGCCTCAGTGCCAGCACTGTCTATTCGCAGCTCGGGGACTGTCCTCTCCCCTGGAGGAATTACCCAAGCATCCTAACTCCTGGGGGACAGGCCCGCAGACCCCTGAGTGAGAGTGGGGAGGGAGCACTGGAAACTCAGGACTTCAAACAGGGAAGCTAGAGTTTCACTCATTTTTATGCCTGGTTGTATTGCTGCTCAAAGAGGGCTGGTGTACCCTGCCGCAGGGAAGTGCCCCCATGGTGTGACTTCCCTTCCACCGCCTGTTCCTCACTCCTGTGCCTCAGAGTCAGTGCTCGTCAGTCGCAGCTTGGGCTCTGTCCACACCCCTCCCCTCGATAAATGACCCAGGGATCCAAACTCCTGGAGGATAGACCTCCAGACCTCCGTGTGAGTGGAGGGGAGTGCTGGATTGTCAGAAAAGATATTTAAAGTTTTATACAGTTTTATGCCTGGCAGGGGAGCACCATGGTACCCTAGTAGGGGAGGTAGATCCAGTTTTTAGAAGGTCACTCCTGTGAAGTGAAGTGGGAGGGCTTTTAATTTCTGCCCTTTTGTTTGTGGGGCTCTTAAGCCAGACTCGTGGGGGAGGGGGGACTCCCGTCCACTTGGTGATGGATTTTGTACCTTTTGTTTGTGTCCTTGTGGTCTCAGCTCACCTCAGTGGTGTTAATGTGTGTTCTTCAACCTTCTCTCTTGGCACAGCTTGAATCCTCCAGGTTGCTTACTAAATTTCCATCCCTTAACTCTCCTTCTGGACGGGAGCCTCTGTGGAAAGCTGGCTTCAATCCGCCATCTTGTCTCCTCCCCCCTAAACTTTGATTTTGATTTAGAAAATCTGCCCTCTGCTTATTGTTCCAGCCTTCATCTTCTCCATCTTTTTCTGTTCCCCCTTTGCTCCCACATGTTCACGAGCGGCTGAGCCCCTCTGAAGACTCTCCATCTTCTGGTACCCTACTGCTCAGCCATCCTGCATGCTGTTCCTTCCTCCTCTCCATCTCCTCCTTCTTTTCTTCTTCCCTAAATATGATCCTTTATTTCCTATATCAGCTCATAGTGCATTTCTTTTCTTTTCTTTCTTTTCTTTTCTTTTTTTTTTTTTTTTGAGACATAGCCTCAAGCTGTCGCTCTGGGTAGAGTGCTGTGGCATCACAGCTCACAACAAACTCCAACTCCTAGGCTCAAGCAATTCTCCTGCCTCCACCTCCCAAATAGCTGGGACTACAGGCGCCCGCCACAACGCCTGGCTATTTTTTGGTTGCAGCTGTCATTGTTGTTTGGCGGCCTCGGCTGGATTCGAACCCACCAGCTCAGGTGTATGTGGCTGGCGCCTTAGCTGCTTGAGCCACAGGTGCCGAGCCTCATAGTGCATTTCTAATAATTGCTAATGTCTATTCTCTTCTATTAGACTTTTAAACCTCGTTGGGAGAAGGCCTGTGGCTTATTTGTTCATCTTTGTACATTATTACACCTCTAGTGTATGGCCTGAATAGTAAATGTGTTGGTGGCCTGTACATATTGCTACCCATGGGTTTATGATATGACATTCTGATGAAGCCAAAATTCTTCTGTTGTTAACGTTCTATAGCCATTTCTATTCTAATTCATTAAAATAAATTTTATTTGATAATATGTAATTGAGTTAATGATCTATATATTCATTTTATATGTAAAAATATATATCAATATATATTTTGAGACAGTAAAATATATATACATATATATTTTGCGATATAAAAAATATATATCAAAATATATTTTTATTATATATATTTTTTAAGACAGAGTTTCACTTTGTCACCTAGGTAGAGTGCCATGGCATCACTCTTGTGCTCAAGCAATTCTCTTGCCTCAGTCTCCTGAGTAGTGGGGACTACAGGCACCTGCCATAACGCCCAGTGGTTTTTCTATTTTCAGTAGGGATGGGCTCTCACTCTTGCTAACACTAGTCTCGAACTCCTGAGCTCAAGGGGTCCACTTACCTTGGCCTCCCAGAGTGCTAAGGTTACAGGTGTGAGCCACCATGCCCAGTCAAGTCAATGCTTTGTGAATAAAATAGGGCAAGTGGGATTTGGAATAGGGAATGCTATATTAGTTAGAGTGGTCAAAGAGAGAACCCTTGATCTATACCTAGAATAGTCCTGGCAGGTAGTAGGCACTCAGTAAATATTTGTTGAATAAATGAATGAACAAGATTAATGAACATCTGGAGGAAGAAGGTTCTAGGCAAAGGGAATAGTAAATATCAATGTCCTAAGTTGAAAACACAACTGATCCATTCAGGGGCTGAAATCAGGCTACCTAAAGGAGATAATTAGAAGTGGAAGATGAAGTTATAGTCATAGGAATGTATAAATTGTATAAACCTATTGGCCAAAATAAGGAAATTGGATTTTAATTTAATGGTAGTAGGAAGCATTACAGGGTTTTGAGTGGGGACTGGTGGGATCTGAGAGCTTTGAGAAGTCACTCTAGTCCAAGCCTTCATGTATTCTTACTTGAACTTCTGCAGGAGCCTTTCACCCCATCTGCAGATCCGTTCCCCACAGTGAGGGCTGAGTGATCTTTTGATAATGCAAATATGATCAGGTTAGAATGTTGCTGAAGACCCTTCAGTTGCCCAAGTCTACAATCCCTAACATAGGCTACCAGGCCTTGAGTGTTTTGACATGTGTTTAGGGCAGTGTCAAACCAGGTGTTCATGCCCTATTCATACTTTTTCTTATTTCCTTGAGAAAGTCTCAAGTTGTCTTTTCAGGACCCAGGCTCCTGATGCTGGTCTGCTCTCTTTTCCAGGTCTCACTGTCAGATCCTCAACTACCCTCTGACCTTTACTCCCCACGCCCAGCCCAGGTTAGGTTCTCCCTGAGCTCTCATTCTCTGTTTTTGTGACATTGCAGGAGCATGCACAGTTCTAGATTCCTGCTAGATATCTGGCTCCATGAGGGCAGAGCATGGGAAGCTGTGATTGAGTATTTTGCTGAATGTCCAACCTACAGGAAGTGCTTATATTTTTTAAAGAAGAATGAACAGAGGACCACTTTCTAGTGCCAAGGATCTGTGTCACATATTCTGTGTTTAGTTGCTTTTGCTTCTGTTTAGATGAATGTTAATGGATAAATTTGTTAAAGATGAGGTAATTGTTTCAGAAAGTAGTCAAGAGGAAAGATGGGCATTGAAGTCTCTGTGCATAATTGAATCAACAAGACTACCTTTGGAACTCATTAAGGTCACCACTGGTGGAAGCCATCATTCCCTGCTGTGAAAAACTATGACTCAGCTTGTTCTCTCTCTGCTGTAAAATGTTTGTTTTTTTTTTTTTTTTTTTTTTTGGTGGTGGTTGTTATTGTATTTCTGTTGGAATACTGTGACTGTTATTGCAAATCCAGTGATTAACCTTAACTTCCTGCGCATGAGATGAAGAAACTATTTCTCTGCATTTAGTCACAAGATAATGGGATGCATTCACATTTCATTCTCAGTCTCTTAATTGCATTGCCTTACTTGATTGAAGTAACACCATGATTCAAGATTCAGCCACCTTTTAAAAATTAATGCTGTCTTCTTTATATTTTATTTGGTGATTAATGTTTCCTGTTAGTTTCTAACAGACTACATTTGACATTTTATACCTGCCAAACCAAGGCAGCATCTAAGATTTCATTCAGAGTTGAGTAATTCTGGTGAATAAAGAGCCAGGAAATAACTGAAAGGACCATGTTTTCATGTACGAAGTCTCTTGAAAGACTTTAAGAAGCTCCATGTTTGGCATATTATTATTATGGGAATATCATTGGTCTATAGTGTTCTTCAAACATGACAATTTGGGAAAATAGTTTTATTTTTAATGATACAAGTTAAATCAGTTTATAAAAAATGACATACATTTAATATGTATTTGACATTTTATACAGTTACTGACTATATAGAAACTAATTATATTTTGTATTAATACAGTAGATCTTTTCAAAGGACAAATATTTTACTTTTATATTATATACTTCAAGAAATCTATTGTAACAAATAAATTATGTGTCAGTGGCTGCAATGAATTAAAGTCATGTCTTTGCAAAACATGACTTTAAAGACAGAGAAAAGGGTATAAAATTCTATAATTTGTATTCTACAAGCCTTTGAGAACTTTTTTTGTTAATTCTTTTTATTATTATCTCTGGACTTGTGAAAAAGATAGAGTTTTAATAAAAGAAAAACACCATAGAATGTTCTCCCATCTTTTGTTGACCTTTGTAATCTCAGCCAAATATCAAATTTGTACATGTTAATTTGGAAAACCAGGGCATAATGGAAATCTTATAAATACAGCTTGTTAGAGACTCAAGGACTCTTAGAAATTGGCATTTTAGTTTAAGCCTTTTATCTGCTGGAATAGTGTTAAGAGTTGTGGTTAAGAGATGGATTTTAGAGTTCACAGTGACCTAGGTTCAAATTCTAATTTATTGGCTATGTAATTTAGGCAAATTATTCCATCTCTTAAAGAATCAACTTTTTTACTGAGTAGAGTCAATGATATTTATCCTGGAGGGTTGTTATTCAATAATTTAATATAGACTTGTTGCCAGTGACATAGTGAGTTCTCAGTAAATGAATGTAATAACATTAGTAATACTTATAAGGGAATATAAACCACCAGAAAGATTAACTGAATTACTGAAGGTCACAGAAGCTGCCCATTGGCCTTCTAGTAGCTCTAACCCTCCTTTTTTTTTTTTTTTTGGGACAGAGTTTCACTTTGTTGCTCTGGGTAGAGTGTGGTGGCATCATAGCTCCCAGCAACCTTAAACTCTTGGGCTCAAAGAGCTCCTCCTGCCTCAGCCTCCCCAGTAGCTAGTACTACAGGTGCTCACAATAACTTCTGTCTAGTTTTTGTATTTTTAATGAAGATGGGGTCTTACTCTTGCTCACACTGGTTTAACTCCTGAGCTCAAGGAATCCTCTCACCTCTGCCTCCCAGAGTGCTAGGATTACAGGCGTGAGCTACCCTACCGGGCCCTTTCTTTCTTTCTTCTTCTTCTTCTTTTTTTTTTTTAATTAATAATGAGATGTTAGGCAATTGATTACATTTTGTCTCAGTTTTATCAGTGGTAAAATAACTAGGGGTTATTTCCCTTTCTCTCTCTCTCTTTTTCTTTTTTTAAAGGCAAGCATGGAACTAAGTTTATTGAGGAAGAGAAAGATAGGCTTACAGAGTGAGAAAGCTCACAAAGCAGGGTACGTCCACTGCAGATAGTGCCCGGGCCTCCATTTCCAAAACAAGTAAACAAAGAAACCCAGTCTCTCTCTCTCCCAAGGGTATAATCAACATAAAATAAGAGCTAGATTTGAAAAATACTTCTAAACAACTTAGACTTTAGGTTTTTGCCTTTTTAATTATATGAATGATATACATGTAGAATGATTACAAATTCAGCAAAAATCCTCTTAGAGGAAACTATTTAAAGAAGAAAGTTGAATAGAAGTGTAAGATTAGTATCTTATAGCAAAGTGACTGTCAATAGCTAACGGTGACCTACCGGGGAAATAGTATGATGCTGTTTAAAACAAAAAGCTTATGATAAATAGTATGATGCTGTTTAAAACAAAAAGTGAAATTCCAGGAGAGAGAGTGCTTTACCTTCTTCAAGAGTTAACGTGCATCTCCGACACTCTTCACTTCCATCCTATCCTATGTGAGGCCCACTGGTGAACAGAAAGGGAGAATAAAAGGTGTTAAGGATTAGAAAAGAAAACTAACACGAAATGTTGGAAGTAATTGACATTCTACATAATTGACTCTTTGATGATTTGCATAATGCAAGCATAGCATGGTATGGTAGAAGAAAGATTACTAGGGTTGGAAGCAAGATACCTCAGTATGAGCCTTGCTTTTGCCTTTTACAGGGAGAGTGTCCTTCTCAGGGTCTTTAAATTGGGTCTGTGATAATGGCTTAGTTCAGGAGGTGAGGATCACACATGAGATCTAAAAAGTTGTGGAAATTCTGAAATGCTTTTGAAATAGATTGTGGTGATGATAATTGAAATTATATTTTAATATTATATTTTATTTACCATTAAAAAATCTTCCTTAATTTGGCCATGAAAAATAAAACCTGTTTTGGGGTGGGCCTGATTATTAAAAAGATGTTGAGCAGCTGTTTCTGAACTTGGGCGAAAAGACTAAGCATGATGAAGGAGGTTTACAGTACAGCACAAGGGTTTAGATTAGGTGTAAATAGAACCTAATAACAGTTTGATTTGTTTGAAGCGGGGTGCTTTCAAAAACTAAAAGATTTTCATCTGTTTGTACTGGCTTAGGTATGGTCCTGCTGAAGAGGTGAAGATAATTAATTTAATATTACTTCTAATGTTCATTTCCGACCCAAGAGTTGCACAACTATTTGATAAGTCAGTCTGGAAATATTTATAGAATCTGAACTTCTTGTAAAAGTAACAATTGTCATCTTAAAATGTTCTGCAGAATTTCAATATAATTAAATTGGAGAGTGAAGGAACTGACACAGAAGTCATTGCTTAAAAACGTTCATGAGAAAATGTTCATGAGAAAACGTTAACTCCTGATAGCTGTTAGTTTCTAAATAACCTACAGTAAAGTTCCTTATTTTATTCCTTACAAAAATTCTTTATATCAAGTTGCCATATGAATTGCTTGAGTGGAGTTGTCAGCATTTCCATCCGTATCACAGGGTGTATGAATTCTACCTGATCTACTGTTGATCTGCTCTTTTCAGAAAACGAAGCTGCTGACGGTGATTATAAGTGTTAAATGCAAGGAGGTAGGAAGGACACTGTGCTTACAAAATAGGCTTCCTTCTACATCTCACAAGAAAATTCTGATCTTTGATTTTTTTCATTAGTAGTATTGCTGCAGCTGCCACATTTACTGGGCACTTGTGTACCAGGCATCGTTCTAGGTGTTTCATTAGCTCATTCAAGTCTCATAACAACCCATGGAATGTGTACTATCACCAGCCCCTCTGGAATGAGGAGAAAATACGTCTGGAGAGGTTAAGTAACTCTTCCAGGGGTGTAGAGCCAACAAGGGGAAAAACAGCGCCCTTTGCTGTTCAGTTCACAACTCATGCCCCTGTCACTCTGCAGTTCTGCCCTGTACTAATTGACCAGACCGGCACTGTTGTAATATCCCTCTCCGTACTGCTACATCCTCAGTAGGAAAATTGGGAGTTGTGCACAGTTGGAGACACTAAAGAGTTACACAAAATTCACCATTACAATTACAGTGTGGACTGATAGGGATTTCAGTGAACCTTTCCTGACTTACAAAATTCAATATCAGCAGTTGATTTCATGTGAAACTTCAACAGTATGAAAGCTGGCCTGTTAGATCAACTTTCGTGAGCACATTAAAGAACGGCAGTGAATTAACTTCCACGCTCAGCTCAGATGCTGATTAAAGGAATATGTGTGTGAACCACCTGCAGGTGAAGAGTGACTTGGGGAAGAAGTGGGTACCAGATCCAGAACAGATACTAGCACGTATGACTTTTATCTTTTTAGGGCCAAATATTCAGTTTGGGAATATTAGACAAAGAATACAAATCCCAAGTGACTTAGTATATACTCACTAATCAGGATTGTATGTCTAAAAATACTTAGTGCGACTGAGTGAATTTATCTAATATGTTACAAAACCTTGGATATATTGAATTAAAGACCATGGCTATAACACAACATCTTTCATAACAACAGCAATAGTAGTGGCAAGTACACAAGTACTTGGTTTATTGTGAATCTGGACAGTTTTGAGTTTTCTTATTGAACATTTAATAATCCTGTGAATTCACTATTACTTCATCTCCATAGATGATAAAATTGAGAAAAAAAGGATTAATTATATGTGCAAAGTTATGCAACTAGCAAGTATCATTTATTCAATATCTAGCCATAGATAGCTACTATTGTTCTAGGGAACAGAGAACCAGCAATGAGTAAAACAAAGTCCTCACCTTCATAGAAAGACTTCATATTTTATTTTATTTATTTGTTTTTGAGACAGTCTTACTCAGTTACCCTGGGGTTAAGTGCCATGGCATCATAGCTCACGGCAACCTCAAACTCATGGGCTCAAGTGATTTTCTTCCTCTGCTTCCTGAGTAGCTGGAATTACAGATGCCCACCACAACACCCGGGTATTTTTTTAGAGACGAGGGTCTCACTTTTGCTCAGGCAGGTCTCAAACTCCTGAGCTCAGGCAATCCACCTGCCTTGGCCTCCCAGAGTGCTGGGATTACAGTTAGGAGCCACTGTGCCTGGTCAGATTTCATCTTTTATGAGGGAGTTGACAACAAACAAATAAACATGGAATAAGTCAGATAGTATAAGGAATATGTAAAACTGAAAAGCTCAGGGAGAGGCAAGAGAGTGCTAGGATAAGTACTGCTATGGACGTTTTCACTCTTTTTTTATACAGGGTAGTAAGGGCGACCTCTTTGGTAAAGGGACATTTCAGCAGATACCTAAGAAAGAGGGGTGATTTGTAGGAAGAACATTCCTGGAAAAGGAGGGAAGAGGTTCCTGTGCTTGAAGTGTGGGGGAGATGATCTAGGGTCCATGTATGTGGAGTGGGTGAAGGGGAGAATGGTTGGAATTTGAATCCAGATTTGCCCAACTCCAGAGCCCCATCTGATGGGGCAACCACGGCATTACCTCACCTACTGTGATCCTGGAGACATCCCGTCTTAGGGAGAAATACATTCTCATGGAAAAGGGACAGTAGTGACATTCTAGCCTGAAAATTGTAGGCTGAGTTGAGACTGTGAGAAATCCCTGTGGTTTGAGAAGAGCTGCTTTTGAGAATAAAAACCCGGAATGATTATATGCTAAGTTTGGGAAGCTGGGACTCTTTGCTCCTCTGCTCAGAATTCTTCAGTGGCTCTCCATTGCCTGTGGAGCTTTAGAGAAATTAAGTAACTTTCTAAAAGCCCCATTCAAATAGACCTACTTTTGAATTATGATAAAGACTGTTCGTAACTACTAAGCTGTGCTGCTCTTCTGAGAGTGTGAAATCAATCACATGCTCCTTAGCTTCCTGTCACCTACACACTGAAGTCTACAGACCTCGGCAGGGCACGTATGGCCCTTCTTCCAGTGCCCCGCCTGTACACTTATGTGTGTAGCCAGGCGTTAGTGTCACATCCCAAAAGGCCCTTCTTTCTCTTGTTTATTACTAAGATTTTATATTTTCCTTGAAGTCTTTTTTTTTTTTTTTTTTTTTGCAGTTTTTGACCGGTCTGGGTTTGAACCCACCACCTCTGGCATATGAGGTCAGTGCCCTACCCCCTTGAGCCACAGGCGCCACCCTGAAGTCTTTCTTTACCACTCTCCTTCCTAGCTTGAGTTCTGCCTTCTTCCCTTGGCTGCTTTTGGGGCTGATGTATCTTTTTTTTTTTCTGTGATTTATATGTAAGAAAACTGAAAATATTGGTGAGCCACAACCCTTTGTTTATTTCAACTGGTATGATGATACATCATATTTGTCTGGTTTAAGTCTTTTTCATTTAGAAATAATACATTTTTAGCAATGTGCACAACTCTCAAGTGTGCAACATTTTTTTCTTCTTTAAAAAAATTTTTAATATATTTTATTTTTTTATTAAATCCTAACTGTGTACATTGATGCATTTATGGGTTTCAGTGTACTGATTTGATATGCAATGTGAAATGCTTACATTAAACTAAGTAACACATCATCACAATTATACTCTTTTCTTAATAGTTTTCATTTTTTTTAAATTTATTTTTATTAAATCATAACTGTGTACATTGATGCATTTATGAGGTACAATGTGCTGATTTTATATACAATTTGGAATGCTTACATCAAACTGATTAACAGAGCCTTCCTTGATCTCACTTAATTATTGTGTTAAGACATTTACACACTACTCCTAATAGATTTGACATATACTGAAGCAATTTGCACCATAGCTGAGGTCCAGCCAATTACTTCCCCCTCCACCCAACCAATCCCTCCACTCACCCTCCACTTCTCTCTTTCATCCTGGGATACAATTGTGATTTATCTTTCATCTTGTTGATTATTATTGCATTTATATTTATTAGTGATATTGGTCTATACTTTTCTTTTCTTGTTGGGTTTTTTCGTGGTTTGGTGTTCAGGGTGTTGATGCTTCATTGATCATGTTGTGCATTATTTTTTTCTTTTTCTATATTTTGGAACAGGTTGAGCAATATAGTTACTAGTTTCTCTTTAAAGGATTGGTAGAACTCTAACATAAAGACACATGGTCCCAGACTTTTCTTTTTAAGAAGATTGTGTATTGGTGATGCTATTTCAGAAATTGGTATAGGCATGTTCAATATTTCCACTTGATTCTTGCTAAGTCTTGGAAGGTGATGTGCTTCCAATAATTGATCAATTTACTTCAGATATTCATATTTCTGAGAATAAAGTTTCCTATATTATTCATTAAGAATTTATTGTATTTATGAGGTGTCTGGTGTTATTTTGTCTTTGTCGTTTCTGATTGATGGAATTAGAGATTTTACTCTTTTTTTTTTTTTTTTTGTCTGTTGAGGTTATCGAAAGGTTTATTTTTGATCTTCTCAAAAACCCAACTTTTTGATTTATTGATCTGTTGTATAATTATTTTGTTTTCAATTTTATTTAATTCTGCTCTAATTTTGGATATTTCTTTTCTTCTACTGGTTTTGGGGTTGGAATGTTCTTTCTTATTCAGTTGCTTGAGATGTCCCATTAGGTTGCTAACTTCCTTATTTTCTGTTCTCCAGAGGAAGGCTTGCAGTGCTATAAATTTCCCTCTTAGGAATGCCTTTGAGGTATCACAGAGCTCTGATAATTTGTGTCTTTATTTTTATTTTGTTCCAAAAATTGGGTAATTTTTTTTTAATCTCATCTATGACACTGTTATCATTCTTCATTACATTATTTAAATTCCATGTTTTTGTATGAGTATGCAGATTCCATGGTAGCCGAGAAGATGCAAGGAATAATTTCTGTTACTTTAGATTAACTGAGGTTAGGCTTGTGACCTAAGATGTGATCAATTTTGGAATATGTTTTTTGGACTGATGAGAACTATGTGTTTTCAGTTTCGTTAGGACATAATGTTATCTTGATGTCTGTTATCCATATGTTTGATGGTTGAGTTTTAATCTAAAATTTCTTTGTCCAGCTTCTTATTGAAGAATCTCTCTAACACTGCCAAAGAGTGTTAAAATTTCCAAATATTGTGGAGCTGGAGGATATAAAATTGCTTGTGTCTGTTAGAGTTTCTCTTTTAAGTTGACTTACATTCAGATTATGTTCATAAATATTAATAATTGAAAAGTCAACATGTTGAGTATAACCCTTAACAAATATAAAGAGACCATTCTTATCCTTTCTTACTTTTGTTGGCTTAAAGCCTATTGTATCTGTAAGTAGAATTGCAAAACCTGCTTTTTTCAGATTTTCATTTGCCAAAAATTTAGATGACCTTCCTTTTACCCTGAGTCAATATTTATCTTTTAAGATAAGATGAGATTCTTGTATACAGCAGATATCTGACCTGAGTTTTTGTATCCAGTCATACAATCTGTGCCTCTTTATAGGACAGTTTAAGCCATTCACATTAATGAGAATATAGATAAGCCTGGTAAAATATTGGGTATCGAGTTTTTCAAAAATCTAGTGGAAATTTTTAATCCTTTTGCCATTGTGGAAGTTGGAATTGGATCAAAAGTTTCTGTGTGAGTTTAGTTTTGTGATAGAGGATTGGGCTGGTCCTTGTGGAGGATAGGTCTGAGATTATCCTGAAGAGCTGGATATGGCAAATTTGGGTATGGCAAATTTCTTCAACATGTGAATATCATTGAAGTATTTAATTTCTCATCAAAAATGAAACTTAGTTTAGCTGGAAACAGGATCCTCTGCTAAAATTTATTTTGTTTTAGGAGATTAAAAGTCGATGACCACCCTCTTCTGGCTTGGAAAGTTCAGCAGAGAGATCTGCAGTCATTCCAATATTCTCTCCTTTGCAGGTTATGAATTTCTTACATCTCTCTGCTTTCAGAGTTTTGTCTTTCATGTTAACTTCAGTGAAATTAATTATGATGTGACTGGGAGATGTCTCATTCGGGTTGAATCACGCTGTGGTTCTGAAACTGTCTGCTATCTGAATTTCAGAATCTTTTGCCATGTTGGGAAAATTCTCTTTCATAGTATCTTGGAGAAGAGCCTCTGTTTTTTGAGAAATAACTTCCTCACTATCAGGGATTCCTATGAGGTGAATATTAGATTTATTCATATTATAAGAGTGATCTCTGAGAGAATGAATCATTTTTGTTCTTTATTTCTCTTCCTCTTTCACACTTTGGTTGTGTTCAAAAGCTTTATCTTCAGTGTCAGAAATCCTTTCTTCTGCTTGCTCCACTCTATTACTGAAGGATTCTACTGTATTTTTTAGATCTTTGAGGGCTGCAAATTCTTGCCTCAATTCATCAAAATCTTTGCTGAATTTGTCTTTAAATTCATTGTATTCTTGAGACATCTTTTGAATTACTTCTCAAATTTCTAATTTCATCTTTTATTCTGTTCTATTAACCTTGTTTGCAATCTAAATTTTGAATTCAATTTCTGACATCTCAGCCAACTGTTTATGAATAGGATCTTCAGTTACACCTGGCATATCTTTTTTTTTTTTTGGGGGGGTGGCATTAATTGACTCTGGTAATTCACATTAGCAGGGTTTTTCCACTGATTCCATCTCATGTTTGTTTTACACTGTTTTACTAGATAAGTGGATAAAGAGAAGTTGAATTGGAGGCCAATCAACCAAACAAAAGGTAGGATCAACCATACCTTTTCCCAAAAGATGGAACTGGTGTCAATACCTTTTCCCCTGGAGCTTTACCAAGGATCCATATAGGGCTATGGCCTAAGAAACTGGGAACCTGGTAGTTGTGGTTGGGCTAAGTGGCTCTGTCTTGTTTTCAGGTGGTCTCTGTCGTACGCTAGTGAATAAGTTACTCTGGCTTAAAGTCTCAGCTGTGGAGTAATATCAGCAATTAAGTCACCCTGCCCCCCACAGTCAAAATTTGGAAAAGGAAAATCAAATAATCCCGCAATTACACACCCAGGATATTACTTGTATATTCCTTTGGTAATTGGGCCTGTTCAAGAGGTTCAAATCAGTTGTATCAATCAGCACCTGTCTCAGGTGGGAGAATTTAAAATGTCTCTGGCAACTAGATTATATGACTCAAATATGACTCCCTCTGGAGCTCCATGAGGTCAGAAGAACCCACCAGCACATACATTATTCTGGAAAGGTTAATGTCTTCTTCCCTACCTTGCACCTCTGTCACACCTAGTCACTGGTAACCCCACAGGGCTGTGACTCAGTCATCTCCGATGAGCAGATAATTTAGGGCTTTGTACCTTCCTGAATCTCAGGGAGATCTATGGCTCCTCAGCCAGGCCACCACTCTCTACCAGTACCCAGCAGGGGGAGGTGAGGCCTGACAACCCTGGGTGCTTAATGGAGGCTGGGGCAGTTCACTCAGTTCCAGCCCTGCCCCTTGTTGATGTTACCTACAGAACAGAACTACTTCCCAGAATTTGTTTCTGTCCCCGATATATTCCTTTGCAGAGAAGAGGCTATTAGAGTTCAGAGAACTTGCACCTCCGGCCCTCTCTGTGCCACTGCCAAGTCTGTTATTTTTATTCCAGTGGCACATGATTTGCTCTCAGTTCCAACCTCTGCCTGTCCTACTTTGGGCTAATGATCCCCTGAGGGCCGGGTGTGTCACAATTTTAGTAAAATGGTCCTTTGGGTGAGCCATGCTCTGGAAATCTGCTGGCTCTGCATGTGCATTTTCTAGTTCCTGCACTCTACACAGTATGGTACAGCCTCATGAAAACCCTTTACTCACAGGGCCTGCATTTCCATCACAGATATGTTCCACCAGATGCTGCCACCAGAGAAGATGCCCATCTTCCTCTGGTTGTCCAGAGAGACAGAGGGTGTGACTTTGGAATATCCATAGGTGGGCCCTATTGTTGCCAAAAACTCCTCTGCTCTGTGTCTTAGCACCACCTCTTCCTCTGAGCAGACCATCCTCTCCTCACTCATGTGCCGCAGAATAAACACTGACCAGAAGCAGTTCATGCCTTGTCCACAACTCTTGAGAGAATACCAAAAATCTGGATTGCTGGGCGATAGCCTTTCAGAGCTCAGAGGAAGAGTGAAGGGGAGTGCTGGAAGTGCAGGATATCAGGTAGAGAATATGTGAAGTTTTATACAGTTTTATGCCTGGCTGGAGAGCAACATGGCACTAGGTCCAGTTTTTAGAGGGTCTCTCTCATTAGGATATAATGGGAGGACTTTGGAACTCTACTCACTTATTAATGGAGAACTTTTAGCCATTCTCATGGGGAGGGGAATACCATTGGCTTGATGATGAATTTTGTGCCTTTTTTTGTATCCTTGGGTTATGCAGCTCACCATAGTAGAGTTGATGTGCATTCTTCAATCTTCTCTTTTGGTGCAGCTCCAATCCACCAAGTTACTTGCTAAATTTCTGTCTTTCAACTGTCCTTCAGGAAAGGAGATTGTGCAAAGCTGGCTTCAGTCAGTTATCTACCATCTCTTTCTTTCCTTCCTGTCTTTCTCTCTCTCTAGTATTTTTATAGTTTCATGTCTTAAGTTTAAATCTTTTATTCAATGAGAGTCTATCTTAGTTAATGGTGAAAGGTTTGGGTCCAGTTTCAGTCTTCTGCATGTTGCCAGTCAGTTCACCTAGCACCATTTGTTAAATAGGAAATCTTTTCACCACTAAATGTTTTTAATTGGCTTCTCAAAGATTAAATAACCATAAGTAGCTGGATTCATCTCTTGGTTCTCTATTCTGTACCAGATATCTATTTCTCTGTTTTTTTAACAGTACCATGCTGTTTTGATCACTATCAATTTGTAGTACAGTTTGAGGTCTGGTAGCGTGATTCCTCCTGTTTTGTTTTTATTTCTGAGTAATGTCTTGGGGATTTGAGGTTTCTTCTGATTACTTATAGAAAGAAGTATTGTTTTTTCATGATCTTTAAAGTATAACAGTGTAACTTTAATAGGGATTAGGTTAAAATTATATATTGCTTTGGGTACTATGAACATTTTAAC
>CAUYPK010043264.1:0-16509 GCA_963574355.1 Loris lydekkerianus | reverse complement strand
GTATCCAATGTACTCAGCCCTACTATGAAGCTAAACTATAGCTTTCACATGAAGGCTATAACCCAACTATACCACAAGACTATGAGGAAAGGACCAAGGAAGGGGAAGGGTGGGGGGAGGTTTGGGTGGAGGGAGGGTAATGGGTCGGGCCACATCTATTTTTAGATAGGTGCTTATTTTTATCTATAATAAATAAATAAATAAATAAAGGGAAGAAAATAAATAAATAAATAAAAATAAAAATAAAAATAAAAATAAATAAAAAAAAATGCAGAGACTGCCTTAGTATTAAGGTTATTATTTAATGCAGTCCACCCATGAACAAACACATTTTCCCTTTAGATAAAAGGTGCACACTAATGAATTAAAGAAGCAGCATTTATTTGAAGACTTTTTTGAATCAAATGGATATTCTTGAAAATTAAAAAAAATTTTAAAAGTCCACATTTTATATATATATATATATATATATATATTTATTTATTTATTTATTTTTATTTTTTTTTTTATTTATTTATTTTTTTTCTCAACTATCTCAACTCTCTCGGGGAAGTCATGTAGTATATATCTGAGTTTCATCTTGGCAGAGTAATATCAGTCCTTGGCCAGCAAGCATAATGCTCAGGAAAGATGCAACCAGCCTTCTCATTCTCACTTTTGTCCATAGTCAGCTTACCAGTCTTCTGGCTGTGGCCTAGCCCTTCAACCAAACTATTCATCAACATACCAGGAGCACCACCATCATAAGGACGATTTGTAAGAAATGAAACACCCAGGGGCTGTTCCAGATCTCCATAATCAAAATCTGAAATTTAGCAAAACTCTGATGATATTTATAGGGACCTGAAATTTTGACAATAAATTGTTCCACAGGAAACTGTTCGCTACATTATTGAAAGTAAGTTAAAAAACTGAAATCCAGATGTCTAAACCAGGTAACCACTTCTCCAAATCACACAGCCCTCTACTGACTGATAGTATTGCTTCTCTACACTAAATTTGTTTCTGTTTATTATTGCTTCAGACATTTTCTCTGTTTCTGTGCCTTCATGTTGTCAGTTTCTTCAGAACACTATTTCCCTATCAGTCTTGCAACTAGTTGTTGATTATTCTCTCACGCAAATCATATAGGTCTTGAACTCCGGAATGGGGAACATAATTTAGTGCCTATCTTGTATATTGTTGCCACACTCACACTTCTGATGCTCTACTCTCTCATCAACATATTTTTGTTTCTTGGAAACATAGCATTGAACAAACTCAGACCCATGAGTGTTGTATTCTACATCTGAGAATTAGCTCATGCAGATCAATTACCTGCACAGCCAATTGGCTGGTATAATGGAGACATCAGTATAGCCTAAGGGCATCTGTCAAATTAATTTCATTTTACTTAAAACTCACATTAGAACTTCAACTTTGCTCTTTCCAAGGTCCAATGGGGATGACATCAATTACAAAATCTGATCTGGTGACTAATGCTAGAGCAATAATTACAGTCCTACGATTCTCCACTTGCCCATCCAAAATGTAAGTCAAAAGAAAACATAAACAAACATAAATCAACCGAGAAGAGTGTGCTTCACCACTGTGTGCTAATCATTAATTGGTACACCAGGATTCTTACTAAATGGATTTTCTTTGTTATATTTTAAGAAATAGACAGGTCAATTTCCAAGTGTCCTAAAGGCCGGTAAGCTAGAGCATAGGACAAAATTATCCCAAAGAGGCATGTCAAGTTTGGATGCAGTTCAAAGGGAGTTTGGCCCCTCACTTACTGTTATATTTTATAGTGTTTATTGAACTAGAGTCCTATGTAATTTATAATATTGGAGGGGGGAGACACAGATTAAAAAAATGACTTCAATCTTTCAGTTTCAGTTTTACTTAATAATACAGATAGCATTGCCATAGTTCTTCATATAAATCTCACTAGATTTCCCTTGTCTTGAAGGTAATAATATTCAGCATAGAATGAAGAGTTTTAAATAATCTGCACTTTTACAAATTGTTTGACATCAACAATTAATAATATATTAGCTAACACCTCCATTCAAAAAGTGCTGGAAGGGACCAGCCTAGTTTTATTGTATGCAGTCAACTAACAAAACACATTAAAAAGAGAGGGACCATTGAAGCCCTGTGAAAGTTACTTATTTTTCATTGTACTTTTGTATATTATTCAACTTGCCCTATTTAGTTAATTTCAGCTTATATGTCATCCATCTTATGATTGGCTATTAATTCATAGAGTCTTATGTTATTATTTATCTTTATTTTTCTGATAGGGACCATTTGAATTAATATGAGTACTCTCTACATCTTAATTTTAAAGCATATCATCTTTGGCTTCCTATAATTGACATGTTTTCCTACTATAGACAATCAGTGACATTCTGTAAACACACTGGGAAAATTTTGCTCAGTTTCAAATTCCACTTATGCTGGACTTCTTTTAGTTCTGTGCCTTTCCCTATATTATTTGGCATTGCTATGAAACAATATAATTTTATAAATGATATTCTCTGGATACATGATCCATTTATAGTGTCTAAAATGACATTTTAGGACTTGGAATAATTTGGACCCTTAAACATAATCCTCATGTACTGGCATCTAATGAGTTTGTCACTGGTGGGATGGTTGGAGTTTTTTGTGTTTGCAACTCATATTTTTTCCAATATGTGCTATAACAGGAATGTAGAATATTCATTTCAGAATCACCAGTTAAGCCAATAAATAGTTTGTCATTGATTTAATGCAAGAGGTTGGCCAATATTGGAATGTAATCAGTGGTCCAGTTAAGATTCTTTCCAAATCAATTATCAGAACACAGATCGGAACATTAATGCAATTTTAATCTAAGACAAAAGGGGATATTATCATTCTCACATAAGTAAAACAGGGACTTGTGTATTGGGTACATTGCTGTGAAAATAAAGCATTAGCTAAATTCAAGATTGTGTAGAACTTGGGTGGTACTGGAATTCTCTCTTTTCCAAGTTATAACAATGGTTACTAGTTTACTGTATGCCAATAGTTTGCTGTGAATTGATGTACTGTATACAGTTTATTGACCCATCTGGAGTGTTAAAGGGGATGGTTATGACAGATATCAACCATTATTCCTTGTAATTTTTTAATAATTTAATTGAAATTGACACGATATCAAGAGGAACATATGTCATTTAAGGACTCATTGTCAAATTACTTGTATAAAAGAAGTTGAATAAAAATTGCATGTGGGGCGATGCCTGTGGCTCAAAGGAGTAGGGCACCGGCCCCATATACTGGAGGTGGTGGGTTCAAACACAGCCCCAGCCAAAAAAAAAAAAAAAAAAAATTGCATTTGATAAATTTGAATTCAATTGTTACTTGAAACAATTGAGAGAAAATCACAATTAGCATTTTTTTTTTTCTTTTACAGGTATACTTGGCTTGATATTGTGTCAAAGTATTGATGAGATGTTGAAACGTACATGCTATCAAACATACTAGAATATTTACCCAATTACAATGTACTGTGATGCAAGCATAAATTTCAAATCGTTGATAGAATCTATGGTTTATTTTTCCTGAAGGATCATACTACCAATAGTAATCCAGGAGTGTCTAAGTTTCTTAGAATCATGACTCCTATATTCTGAGGTTTATAGACAAGTATAACTTCTAGAGCAGTCGTTCTCAACCTTCTTAATGCTGCAACCCTTCAATACAGTTCCTCATGATGTGGTGACCCCAACCATAAAATTATTTTTGTTGCTACATCATAACTGTACTTTTGCTACTGTTATGAATCATAATGTAAATGTCTGATGTGCAGGATGTATTTTTATTGTTACAAAGGGTCGCAACGACCCACTGTTCTAGAGTATAAAAACATTTTTGACAGGAAGTAGGTTAGGACCTTCACTGAATACATTTACCAGGTTTTAAGATTGCAGCTAAGGCAGCATATTATTTGGCATGTCACAACTGCCTCTTGAACTTTGGTCATTAGATTAGTAAGAGTGTTTTAAGCCTCTGGGTTACGATCAGTAGATGCGTTTCCTGGATACAGAAGTTCATATTCCATCATTTCTACTGTTCCATTGAGTCTTCATACCAGGTCAGTGAGGTAAGCATTAGTTCCCTGGAGTTCTAATTCTTAAAAATATTCTGAAACTACTACTGTGTTGAGGTTAAAGTTTAGGTTGCACTATGAGATGATATGCTCTTATTGTAACTTCTTTGACCTGTTGTCTATTATTCATAGCTGTCCCAATGATATGGAAATATTATCCCATAATTTTGACAAAGGTTTGGAAGGGTAATAAAGGATAAGCCACCCTCTCCTTTTAATTGTTGTTCTACATTTTGAATCTTGTTCTTTACACTATCAAGACATCCGCCTGCCACCAGAGCGCTCTCATGTATATTTTTTAAAGTTTTTTTTTTTTTTGAAACAGAGTCTCACTGTCACCCTGAGTAGAGTGCTGTGGCATTATGGTTCCCAGCAACCACAAAGTCTCGGGCTTGGGCATTTCTCTTGCTTCAGCCTCCCGAGTAGCTGATACTACAGGCATGTACCACAATGCTCAGCTAATTTTTCTTATTTTTTATAGATTCAGTCTTGCTCAGGCTGGTATTGAACTCCTGAGCTCAAGCAATCTACCTGCCTCGGCCTCCCAGAGTGCTCAGATTACATGCTTGAGTCAGTGCACTTGGCCAAAAGTAATTTAATTCTGCTTTTTAGCACTTTCTTAACTGAAATGTGGGACAACTATTTGTAATTGATTATATCTTTTTCTGCCTACTCCTTACAACAAACCTTATACTATTAACATGGTTGAATTCCCCCCTCCTTTTTTTTTTTTTTGACACAGAGTTTCACTCTGCAGCCCTGGATAGAGTGGTGTGGCATGTCACAGTTCACAGCAACTTCAAACTCTTGAGCTCAAGATATTCTCTTGTGTCAGCCTTCCAAGAAGTTGGGACTACTGGCATATGTCACAACTCCAGCTAGTTTTTCTATTTTTAGTAGAGATGGGATCTCACTCTTACTCAGGCTGAAATACCTTGCTTTTTAATGGAAAAAATAAAGTTATTAATATTGATCCCAAACTTTTTAGGTCAGATAGGAAGTTCTATTGCCCTAAAACTAGAATGCTTTAGATGGGTACCTAGTGGGCAACCGCCTGTTGGGGTGAGTTACCTTCTACCTAATGATTTGGAGGCCTCCTCCCCCATTTCCTCATTTCCGAACTTTCTCAAACTTTTCATCTTTGATTCAAAGTCAAGTATTTTACAATATACTAAAATAAAAGATAATCTGAACAATAAAAATTTCAACTGCTATAATAGGGTTTCCCTTTCAAAAATTACAACTCTGAACCTGTTTTGTGAATTTTATTAGCCATGAATTAACCATTTAGATATGAGTTTTGCCATTTCACTATAATTTGGATGGCAGAGAATTTCATTTTTCAGTTTGTATGTCTTCAGTCATAAACATGACCTTTTTCTTTCTTTCTTTCTTTTTTTTTTTTTTTTTTTGACACAGACTCTCACTATGTTGCCCTCAGTAGAGTGTCACAGTGTCATACCTCACAGCAACCTCAAACTCTTGAGCTTAAGCAGTTCTCTTGACTTAGCCTCCTAAATAGCTGGGACTACAGGCAACCGCCACAATGTCCGGCTATTTTATTTTGTTGTAGGTGTCATTGTTGTTTAGCTGGCCTAGGCCACGTTCAAACCTGCCAGCCCAGTGTACATGGCCGACACCTTAACCACTGAGCTATGGGTGCTGAGCCTTATGACCATGATAATTGTCAGAAGTATTTACAAGCTTTTATCAGGCCTTGCTGCAAGATCACAAAAGATTATTTCATAGTGATATTGGCAAGTTCCATGAATATAATTTTTTTTAAATTTGTGTTGGCATATTTGTACTATATCCTGCTATTTAATGCTGGAAAGAAGTGGTGAATGGTAGGAATACACAAGAGTGCCCCCAGCTTGTGAGTCTCAGGGCTTTTGCTTATCATCAGGTCTTCTGCTTCTGGTATTACAAGTGTGATGTCAGGCAAGAGAGGATAATAGATGTATTCACTTGACTTGTTGAATGGATAAGAAGGAAGCCCACACCTTATTTGTCTTATGAATTCTCTCTCTATCCATTGGAAGATCATGCAATAAAAATGAATATGGTTTACTTTCATGCTTGGCTAATTTTTGTTTTTAATACAATTATGATAAAAATTACACAAACCTTATTAAGTAACAACGTTCTTTAAAATTCCTGTTAAATTCAAAATTATTGTTAAACAGCATATTTCAATTTGCCATGTTTTATAGCAAGACTACTGGCAAAGAGCATTAATAGGACTAAAATGACTTAGAAGTAATTTGTTTATTTTTCTTGGGCATTTTTATACCTATTAAATGGTTAGCGAGAAAATTCATATAGTGTTAAACAGTTTGTAGAATACTAAATATCTGGAGAAAGCAAAAAATGCCTAGAAGGAGGAATTTAGGTCACCCATAAAGAATTCACATTAACAGAGTTTATGGCCCTAGCCCCTAGGCCTTAATAAATATAAAGTTATGTGATTCATAGTGTACTTAAAGGCAGTTCTTATATATTCCCAAAGGTAAAGATCTCCAAATCTTTATCATGTTCTTTAAGATGGAGAATGTACCTAGTTTTATGCAATTTTAGTCATTTGTCTTTGCAGGGTTTTTTTTGTTTTTTGGCCAGGGCTGGGTTTGAACTCGCCATGTCCAGTATATGTGGCTGGCACTCTACTCCTTTGAGCCACAGGTCATTTGCCTTTGAACAAAGATTAAACAACTACTAGCACTACTGAAAATCATGCAAATCAGAATATTTATAGTTATTTCTTACTATCCTCATTAAGGAGTATGATTATTATGTACATAATAACAAACGCAATCAATGTAACCTGGTTCTTTGTACCTTCAATGAATCCACAACAATAAATAAAATTTTGAAAAAAGATGAAGGCATTTTCCATGAACTATGTTTTTTCTTCTTGTATTTCTACATGATCAATTAAGTTGATAATTTTATCCCATAAAATTAAGTTGACAATTTTGTCCCATATATTTCTATTGTATTTATTCCTATCTACATCTATTCCAGTATTTTAATTCAGAGTCCTATCATTACTTTCCTGCTTTCTTAGCTAGTCTCATCTCACAGCCTATTTACACTCTCACATAAATATGTCTTAATCATCATGCATATATGATTATATTATCCCTTTACTCAAATTTTTGAAAGGACCCATTCAAACCTTGAAAATCTATTGAACATGAAGATGACATGACTTTGCTTTATAATATGTACTCAATCGGGTTCCTTTCTAAATCTCTCTGTGTACTCAGTCACTCTCCGGCTTGGGCTTTCACTCATTTTCATGCCTCTCTGACTTTTTCTTCCTTTGCTTTAAACGCTCACATTGGACTTTTCCTCTAAGTCCCAGCACAATCATATACATACTCTCTTCTGCAAAGCATTTCCTAATGGTTACCGCCAGGGATCTGAACAAATATTCTACTTTTGCATACATTGTTTCTCTCACACCCTCCTTTAGAGCTATCACCAAAATTTATTAGGCTTTCCTGTTTGTGGGATGTACCTCTATGCAAAAGTAAAATTGACACAAATTTTTGGAGCCTGAAAGTTACTTTCTCATCAGGACATTGAGCTCAAGATCAGTCTTCCCTATAACTGTTAACATATTGGCATAATTTATTCTCCAATGAAGACAATCCTCTTTGTAAAAAACAAAACAAAACAAATCAAATTATTTTCATATTTTAAAAATTATCAGTGCCTCATTGCATACAATATACAACATTGTTGATGTTTATACTAATTAGGGCTAAATTTACTCTGAAAAAGCATATATGTATTAAGCTACTTACTACTTACATAGAATGCCTATTACCTTGTTGGGAGATGTAGAATCATTTTTCAGATATATATTGGATATGTTAATAACTTCCAAAATTGTTAAAGCCTTTATTTTTTTTTACTCTCACTGTCTTCTATTTCCCGTATAAACATAGGATCTGTAGCATGCATCTTGATTTTATCCTCCCACAAAGATTAGCCCTTGCCTTGCTATATCTGGGGTACCAAGCAAGTGTGAACCATGGTGGCCTGAGGATAACAACATCACCAAACTGAGATATGGCAGAAAATTTTTTTTCAAATGTCAAAAATGAATTAAATAACCTTTTAGGGGTTAAATATTCGCTGCTCATATGTTATCAGAGAATCTAGTGTTTCAAGTTGGCAGAAACCTGACCTACAAAAGTTGTATAATGATTAATAAGGTTTATAAATATGGCCAATAATTTATTCTCTTCCTTTACTTAACTCAAACATTACCAAAAATAACTTTTTTGGTGAGGGAATAATGTTATTTGAGACCCAACTCTGACTATATTTATCTCTCAAAATTAAAACCACTAGTTAATTATCTTTATTTTGATCCACTTCTCCATGACTCACCAACAAAAATAATAAATCCAATATCTCAACATGAAACATCACATATGTCCAATTATAAATCTATTTCTTAAAAAAGCCGACTCTAGTCAAAATCAGTAACCTTTTGTAAGAGTATGATATTCCTGGATAGAAAGATGAAAATTATATGAATATCATAGAAGCAATTTCTTAAAGATATATAGTTAGATGTAGATATATAATTTCAGATCCTGAAATATTGATTGGGGATTTTTGATGAGAATGGAGTTAGTACATATCAATCAGCTAAGACCACTTATAAGATGCCTTCACCTAAAACAAAATGTACAGATGTATCTGAATCCCTGAGGGGACTGAATCTCACAGGTAGTAAAAGAATTCTAGAATGTCAAGTATCCACTGATAAGTGGAAACAAATTTAATTCCAGGTCTCTGTGACTCTAAGCTCTATATTCTGTCCAGTGATTTCCCAAGGACTTGTGCCCAACACCACTTAAATGAAATCTAGAACAAGCCTAGGTAGTTATGCCTGTTGAGAATTCTGGGTGATACCCTATCATAATAACTGATTAGGTTCCATCCAAGAAAGCCCACATTCTAGTTTTCATTCTTAAGTCTAGTTCACATGCTGGGGAGCACTCTACAACCAATCTGTTACTGTCTAATATAGCAAAATCATGAGATCTCATATTATGTCAAAGAAAGTCATGGGAAATGTGTAGTAGTAACAGGAAAATCCACAATCTAGAAAAGATTTGGAAAATTTTCCTCTATAAATTTGGCTACAAATTTACCATGCTATTAACTGTATACTACATCTCAAATTAAATCCCAAACATTCTAAGACTCAGTTACACAAGTTTCTAGGTGAGAAAGTAGTACCAAAAATGTTTTAGGTCACCTTCATTCTTCATTAATTTAAATACGTGACAGTTTGAAATACATGGTAAAATTTTTTTTTTTTTTTTTTATTTTGAAAAGAAAGTAAATACATTCCCTTTCAATTTAGATATGTAATGAATGAGTTAAAATTCCAGGTATGGCCCTGAAAATTTTTTTATGATACTTATTTTTTTAAAAAGTGCCACATGGGCAGCACCAGTGGCTCAGTGAATAGCCGCTGTTCCCATATACTGAGGGTGGTGGGTTCAAAGCTGGCCCCGGACTAACTGCAACAAAAAAACAGCCAGGCATTGTGGCGGGGACCTGTACTACCAGCTACTTGGAAGGTTGAGGCAAGAGAATTGCCTAAGTCCAGGAGTTGGAGGTTACTGTGAGCTGTGTGATGCCACTGCACTCTACCGAGGGCAATAAGGTGAGACTCAGTCTCTATTAAAAAAAAAAAAAAAAAGTGCCAGATATATGGTTAGAGCAAATTTGATAGATTAATTAATCATAGTTTAGAGGTTTAGAGAAATGTAAAAGTGTTGGTATAATCTGTAATCTTAAAAAAAAAATGAGGTATAATGAACTGTAATACTGTAATTAGAAAAAAATCAATTATATTTGAGAGCAAAAAGAAAAAAATGAGAGAAAGAGAAAAAGCATAAAGGCAAATAAGATAAATATAAGGAAAATTGCCAAACATTCATCAGCCTGCTATAACAATCCCTGCCTGAGCCAATTTTGGATAAGTAAACAAATCGCTGAGCTTCTCTAACTTAACCTCAAAACGCATTGCAACAAAGCATTTGGGATAGTTATGGCAAGTCAGCATTTGCACATAGGGGGAAAAAAAAATTCATCTTTCTTCCAGTTTAAATTCTCGAAACAAACTCTCAGTAAATTTGTTAAATTGATAAAAGTATGTTTGATATTCTTTTACGTCCTTCTTAGTACTTATTTTATGGCCCATTCATCTTATTTCTCTTACCTCCGCAGATACGTTCTATTTCATGGTCTAGTCAATCCCTATGTTTGTTATGCTAAGAAAAAAAAAAAAGAAAAGAAAAAGAAAAAGAAAGTTATTCTGAAATTTCCCTTATATTCTCAACACAATGAGTTTAAATTCTAGTGTGAATTTTTTGTTCAACTTAACTAGGGAGTAGAAACAAAGGGAACATGTAATTGATACTAATGTGTCAATAAAAATTAAGATATAATGTAATGCATTCCTATTTCCTTTCATCACAAATTTATTTCGGTGAATTTATAGCAAATCATTATGCAATAAATTTAAGAATATCCAGAACATTTAAAGAAACGTTTATGGGAAAAAATACATTGTAGCATCATTTGAGCCTTGCGGATAATGACCCTTTCTGTCTGTATCAAATGTATTCCCTCGTTATGCTATTTAGGATCAAATATAATTTTAAAATTGAAAAATGAGGATCCTAATTCTTTTCAATATTACACTAAGAAGAATTTGTAAAAGTCATAGGAGAAATTTTATGCTCCTGTCATGGAGAAGCCATGTTTGACAGTTCTGAACGTATGTATTGCTTTTCTATAGCTTTTCAGAAAGTATAACTGTAGTCAATTTCTCTTTCAGAAACTCAAGATCACCTTGACAATGATTGCTCCATTTTAACTATTTGAAAAAGAACAGCAGAGCAATTTTACCAAGGACTAAACAGCTTCAAATGGGCTGAGATCCTGATTCCAGACAGCCAAATAGCCATTAAAACAGAGATGGGCGGTTGTGGAATATGAAACTAATTTGAGAAATGTGTATTTTGACATTTTTTATTACACAAGCAGTCATATAAACTCTAACATTTCCTTTGAAATATGGGGAAAAGTTATTCTTGCTGTAGAAAGGAAAGGGCAGTTAAAGAGAAAAACTCATTTATATAGATTTTCAACTGACTGCGATAAAACCAACAATACCAAAATGATCAAAGTGGAGGAAATGGTAAGTGCAGGAAACCACGCAGCATCTGACCTTTGCCACTCTGATCCTCTGAGAGACACCAAGGGTTGACACAAAATCGAGCAAACACACAAAGTAGAGCAACCTTAGAAAGTGATTAAAAGCTACACTGCATTTAAAACCAAGTAATAATATAGTAAATAGGTTGGTCCTTAAAGTCATATCTATAGAAAATACTTTAAATGATTTTGTATTATTTGAACACACTGTCGTGTTAAATGAAGGGTAATGCTGTTCAGCTATGTACATTGCAAACAGTTTGGCTGAATATAATTTTGGAATTTAACTCATAGAAACAAAGCAATACAGACATTTCCAAAATTAATAAAATTAAATGTTTAGTTTAATTTGAGACAGAATTCCTAGAAGGCAATATATTATTACAACTTTATAGCTGAATATTACCCTATATGAAGAAGTACAATTATTTACCTTAATTTATATTTTGTATCATGGGTCAAGTCTTTATCAAAAAGGAGCGCTAAAGGAATCTTAGGCTTTTTTGTTTGTTTTAAACAAGTCATTGAGAAATGTTCTTTATAAATTTAATTTGACAATTATCAAGCAACTTTTATTGTTCTTGGAACACTGCAGCTGAATGTAAATCAAAAAAAAAAATGCAAAACCAAATAAAATTACTCTTGCATTTTTATTATTTGCTTGTTTAAATATTTAATTCCAGTGTTATAATTGCAGTGCGCGCTATATGCCATACATGACTGAGAATAATCAATGTAAGATATTCTTTCTAACATAAAAATAGCTCTTGATCCCATTTATCAGCATTTCCCTTTTTCACAAAAATATTAAGTTGTATCTGAAGTTGTGTCCATAAAATTCCTGTCAACTGTATCACTGTCCATGTGCAGCTTCAAGAATGTCACCTTACTATTTTCTGGCTATAACTTGCAAAGTCTGCAATCCCTTTTCCTCAAAGGCTATGCAAATTTTTTGTTAGATATAAACCTCGCCTTCTCATTTCTGATTTCAGGAAGTCAACAAAACCCATCTGCTGCTTTCACTTCCCAGCTATATGCAACTTTGCCAAACTGCTCTAAGTTAAGCTTTATACTGGTTTTGTAGGCTTTTACCTATGGTGCTTCCATTTTCCTTGAGTAATTCACCCTAGACACAAGAGCAGATGGCATGTAGAGAAGAGCAATGCATTTGGGAACATGTAATACTAGGCTTGCAAGGTTTCTGACAGAACTTTGAATTACAGTCTTAAAATGTGAATTAGCTCAGTAAAAGGATGGGTACTAGTGCATCAAAAATGGATACAACTCTGAAAATGATGCCAGAGTCAAATTCTCTTTCCATGTATTTTTTGAAGAAGTTACTAGTTACTTAGTTCCATTTCTTTATTTTTTAAATGTTCCCAAATTAGGACCTTGTAACTTTTCAGTAACTCCCCCAGGATGTGATTTAGACACTATTACGCATGTAAGTTAGGTAGATAGATAACTTAGGTAGACCATTTATAGAACTATTTGTATCTTTTACCCATGTGCTGTATAATTGTATTAATAAAATAGTCTTCTCATGGTCTTATATTCCAATTATTAATGACATTTAAAATAAGAATTGGGTAGTTAGGCAAGTCTTCATCAAGAAGATCATTATAATGTGTTTTAACTCTTCTGAAATGCTAAAAACATATTGTAAAGAGGGTATAGCCTAATAAATATCCATAGAAAATACTATATTTGGCCAACATCATTTTGCAGAACTAGATTTTTATATGGAAGTCATCAAAACTACTTTAACACTTAAATTATGATTGAAGTGCTACTTAGAAATTTTAACTAGAGGATCATATTTGGGTCTGTCCCTGGTTGCTAGTTCTTCTTCTTTTCATGTTTAAATATTTATTATATTTCTATTTAAGGTAAACAACATTAAGGACGTATTTAATGGATGGTGGTGAGGAAAAGAGTAAACACTGAAACTTTTAAACTCACGCTTATTTTGACAACAGATAACAGAAACTTGGAAGAACATGTATACTTACATGTATAAAGTAAGCAAATGTATTTAATGATGTTGGAAGTGCAAATGTTAGGCATTTGCCACAGAAACAAGTCCAGAGTGAAAAAAAAAAGTCTTGCTATTAGCAGTGTCAGTATATTTCTTTATCTGATTAAATTTCTGGATTCGTATTAGAAAGACTTTATTTAGTGACATGATACATTTTTTACAATTTAATGTCAAGAGAGATACCATCAGATCTGCTTCCTGGAGCCTGAGACTTCAGAATAATAATAATAATATAAGAAACACAAATGTATCTGTAAGGACATCAAACATTTCTTTGAATTTTGATTTGTCAGTATACAACTTTTTGAA
The DNA here is from genome assembly GCA_963574355.1 of Loris lydekkerianus. Classification (NCBI taxonomy): domain Eukaryota; kingdom Metazoa; phylum Chordata; class Mammalia; order Primates; family Lorisidae; genus Loris; species Loris lydekkerianus. The sequence continues at coordinate 2,785 of CAUYPK010043264.1, read as the reverse complement.
ACGTTCTAGATATGCACTTAAGATAAATGTCAGGGGCAAAGGACAGCTCATGACTTGTATTAGTTTAGGAGAGTGGATAAACTGTCCCTTCTTTCCAATCCTTTACCACCCCAATCAGGACACCATGGACTGATCAAAGATATTGATTCAATTTTTCCACCTCAATAAAAATAATTTCAAAGAGGCAGATGAGTCTGTAAATGCATTTTTGGTTCACTATGGAGAATGATTAGGAATACAAACTGACATAGGATAATGAACATATAATATTCAAAATAGATTTTAAAAAATCTCCCGTTGTCAGGGTCCACTATCTTTTTAAAGAACCATGAATAATATCTAACTTTTCGGAACTATTCTTTTTAATTTGAAGAAAATATTATTTTTCACTTTTAGCATTACCTTAATTGAAGATGGATAAATATTTGTCCATAAAATGAGTCAAAAGATTACTCAAAGAAGTCAGAAAACACAATACATTGACATTTATGATTGCTGTGAAAATTACATCATATTTAGTTTAAAGAATATTACAAGACAAACTATATTATGTTAGTCATGAGAAATTATTTTTGGTAAAATAATCTTACTGCATAAAATTTCATTATATTCCCCAATTTATCAGCTATTTCCATTGACCTGAATTACTTCTGTAATTACTTCCATATTGTCATATCTACTAAAAAATGAACTGGTTAAAAATTTCTGACCCAAGAAATGTAGACAACCCTAAATATCCTCATGTAATCTAAATATCCTCATGTAATCTGATGCCCTTCATGGACACAGACATGAAGTTGATACAGTTGAGGCTGCTGATCATAAAAACAATGCTGCAATTCTCTAGGAGGCGTAAATTATGTCATTCACAGAACTTTTTGTTCTACTGTGGAAAAGCACAGATGTATATTAGATATACAGCATTTCCATGGTCATTTATGGGAGCTTAATATAAGATCCATGGCTGCTTTCAAAGAGCTTTATGTTCACTAACACTAATGACCACGTTCTCCTTGACCTTAGTACATGGTTAATGTCCGTCTTGAATATTTTGACTGAATCATTTAGGCGCTTACAGAAGAACTAGGAAAGATGCTGCATATTGGACCAATGTTAGCATTCCGTACGTTCGGGTAGTTAGTGGGATACACATATGCCAAGGAGGATTAAACTGAGAGGAATAAGCCATTCAATCATTTTCTAGGAAACTGAGGATTATACAGATATCTACTAAGATTAAAATGAAGAAGTACAACTATGACTAGCCTGTTTCATTACTAGACAAAAGCACTAAAAACTTACACGCATCGTTAGGGTAAGGTACATTAACTGGCTTATATATGCATTCATTCTTCGTCCTTCCTGCCCCATTCAAAGACTAAAATGTTTTTTTAAAGAATTCAAATCTCCATTGCCTTCACTCTGAAAAACTATCTTTACTTTCTCATTATGCTTGGAATATTTAACACCTAAGGGTCATGTTCCTTGGTACAATAGCCCGTTGTTCCTTGCTTGTTTATTCCAAAGTCATTTTCCATTTCCTCATCATTGCCAAAAACCCTTCAAATTTGGAGCCTTTAAATTATATTCATTTATTTAGCCTCACCATAAATATTTTTTAAGAAGGTCTTCAAAATCACCATGACCCTGTACACCTCTTTTTCTTAGTCTTTATTACGTTTATAATTATATTTTAACTTAATGTACTCCCTCCAAAACTAGAAGCTTCAGTGGGCAAGGTTTTCTCTATTTTTACTAATTCATATTTTTCAGGCATGTTTTTTATTTGCTGAAACTCTGAATATTGGTGTGAGAGCTGGCATCAGTGTCAGAGGACACCGGAGAAGCGAACACTGAAGCAGGACTTTGTACTTGTTTTGATCAGTGTGATACTAAATACACTTTGTTGTCTCTGCACTAGAAACTGTTTACCTGAAAGCTGTGTATCTTCTGCTTTATCAAGCAATTTTCACATCACAGTTGCTCGACAAAGAAACAGTGGCTGATTATAAACCTGCATGGTAAGAGTAGAAGGTCCCCAGCCCACATACACAGGCCTTAAGGGGTAATGCATAACCTTATCATATGTGCAGAATAATAGATATATTTTCTTCTCCATCTTTTTGAATTGAAGTCAGATTGTATAACACATTCTACACCTGCAATTCTCTGAAGAATGCGTTCAGGATAAGACAAGCTTTTCTTACCTTTAGTTTCATGCTCTCATTGCTTTATGTACAATCACAAAATGTTACTCAATAAAGTTTATTTATTGATATTAGGGTTTTGAATAGGAGTTGAAAGTAACACTTCATTTTTTGGAGAAAGAAAAGCTAAGGCATTAGTTATTTAGCCTAAGGGAAATAGTAAAGAAAACAGAGAAAGTTGTATTATTAAGTTAAGCTGTACCTTTGAAGCCAGTGTGCATAGCACACAGTCGTCCCCCCCCTTCTTTCCCCGCCCCTTCCCCACGCTATATATAAGCGGCTGCTTGGAGCAATAAAGTTGAGTTCCTGCTTTTTAAAAAAAAAAAAAAAAAGAAAGAAATGAAATCAGAAAGGAAGAGCAAAGAGAGGGAAGGAGGGAGGGGAGTGGGGCAAAGGTGTGCGCCACACCTTTTGGGCGCAAGACACGATTGTAAGAGGGACTTTACCTAAAAAATGCAATCAGTGTAACCTGGTTTATTGTACCCTCAATGAATCCCCAACAATAAACAATAAAGAAATGAAAAAAAAAAAAAAAGATAGAAGTATCATTGAATTTTCCCAATATTAATTTCAAATTC
>CAUYPK010043262.1:0-26219 GCA_963574355.1 Loris lydekkerianus | reverse complement strand
GGAGGGACGAGGAAAGAGAGGGGAGGGAAGGGGAAAGGCTGGGAGGAGGGAGAAATTGGGGGGATCCACCTAATGTGCATAAGGCAATGGTTCACTTATTTTTTGAGACATAGTCTCACTATGTCGCCCTCGGTAGAGTGCTGTGGCATCACAGCTCACAGCAACCTCCAACTCTTGGGCTTAAGCGATTCTCTTGCCTCAGCCTCCCAAGTAGCTGGGACTACAGGTGCCCACCACAACACCCAGCTATTTTTTTGTTGTTGTTGCAGTTGTCATTGTTGTTTAGCAGACCTGGGCTGGGTTTGAACCTGCCAGCCTTGGTGTATGAGGCCGGTGCCCTACTCACTGAGCTATGGGTGCCAAGCCTGCAATGGTACATTTCTATACTACTAAGAATATAGGGTATGGGCTCGGTGCCTGTGGCTCAAGCAGCTAAGGCGCCAGCCACATACACCTGAGCTGGTGGGTTCAAATCCAGCCAGGGCCCACCAAACAACAATGACGGCTGCAACCAAAATATAGCCAGGCGTTGTGGCAGGTGACTGTAATCCCAGCTACTTGGGAGGCAGAGGCAGAAAAATTGCTTGAGCCCAGGAGTTGAGGAGTTGAACATTGCTGTGAGCTGTGATGTCACAGCACTCTACCCAGGGTGACAGCTTGAGGTTCTGTCTCAAAAAAAAAAAAAAAAAAGAAGAATAGAGATGAATGTTTTTGCCACAATAAAAAAGTAAGCAAGGAGACAGTTATGTTCATCAGTTAGATGTAAGAATTTCACATTGTATATCAAATCAACACATTGTCCCCCACAAATGCATTAAGGTACACACTTATGATTTAATAAAGAATTAAGAAGAAAAAAAAAAAAAAGAACTCTGCCCAGTGTTGGGAATGCAGAGATGAATATAAAAAGTTGAATTTGCCTCAGCGTCCATCGCACAGTGGTTACACTGCCAGCCACATACACTGAGGGAGGTGGGTTCGAACCCGGCCCAGGCCAGCTAAAAACAACAATAACAACCTCAAAAAAAAAATAACTGGGTGTGGTGATGAGCATCTGTAGTCCCCGCTCCTTGGGAGGCTGAGGCAAGAGAATCGCTTAAGCCCAAGAGTTGGAGGTTACTGTGAGCTGTGACACCACAGCACTCTACCCAGGGTGACATAGACTCTGTCTCAAAAATAACAACAACAAAAAGTGAATTCCTGAGTGTTTCACTATTTAGACGAGATGATAGCAGTAGAAAAGAGGAAACTTACCAGGATCCAATGCTACAAATTAAGAGTAGAGCTGATTTTGGTGGCAGACATCAGAGAATGAAGTAGAGTTTTGGAGATCAAGAAATTAAGCAAGAATGTTTGAGGCTCAGTAACAGGTAGGATGGTGACCACCCAAGCCACTGTGACAAGCGGGTGAATACACCCGCGGGTTGTCAACATAACAACATAACAAACGGGTTGTCAACATAACAACATAACAAACGGAGCCTGATCTTCGGATAGGTACGTGTGGTAGATGTCCAGTCTGAAAATTAGGTCAGCTTAAGGAGGTGGTCAGCTACGGAGGCTCAACTGCTTCTTGTGTTTTTCAAGATGTGCATTTTAACAGCAGGGCAGATGTTGATCCAGGGACACTAAGTTTCCATTACGAGAAATGAGTTCAAGAGACCTGTTGTGCAATGTGGTGACTCGGGTGAAAAACAGAGTGTTGTTGGCTCAGTGCCCATAGTGGTTATGGCACCAGCCACATACGCCGAGGCTGGTGGGTTTGAACCCAGCCCAGGCCAGCTAAACAACAATGACAACTGCAACAACAACAACAACAACAACAACAAAATAGCCGGGCATTGTGGCGGGCACCTATACTCCCAGCTACTTGGGAGGCTGAGGCAAGAGAATCACTTAAGCCTGAGAGTTGGAGGTTACTGTGAGCTGTGACGCCACAGCACTCTACTGAGGGCAACATAGTGAGACTCTGCCTCAAAAAACATACCAAAAGTAAAAAGAAAGTGTGTCACATTCTTGCAAATCTCAGGAAAGTCAACTGTTAAGGGTTCTCACCATGCACACCAAGAAATGCATATGTTAAAATCATTCGGCAAGGTATACATATATCAAAACATCAGGTAGAACAACATTAACAGATACAATTTGCATTTGTTAATTAAAAAAATAAATATGGTAGGCTTGGCTCCGGTAGCACCGTGCTTATGGCCTCAGCCACACACACCAAGGCTGGCGGGTTCAAACCCGGCCCTGGCCAGCAAAACAACAATGACAACTGCAACAAAAAATAGCCAGGTTGCATATGGCCAGCACCCTATCCACTGAGCTACAGGCACTGCCCGTAAGTTCTTTTTTTTCCTTTTTTTTTAGACAGAGTTCCTCTCTGTCACCCTGGCTAGTGTGCCGTCGTATCTCACAGCAACCTCAAACACTTGGGCTCAGGAAATCTTCCTTCCTTAGCCTCCGCAGTAGCTGAGATGACAGGCACCTGCCACATTGCCTAGCTAGTTTTTCTATTTTTCATACAGATGGCATCTCATTCTTGCTCAGGCTGGTCTTGAACTCTGAGCTCAAGGGATCCACCTGTCTCACCCTCCCAGAGTGCTGAGATTAGAGGTGTGAGCCACCGGTCCAGGCCGATGGTAAATTCTTATTTATCACGTTATAGGACAGGCTATATAGTATTCCGTTGTGTGATTATACCACATTTTATCAAATCCTTCTCCCTGGGGGCTGTTTTTTCCATATTTTAGCTTTTCAGGACAACAATGCCAGCAGTGTGCATTTGCAACCAATCACCTGGATACTTTATGGTTCCATGTATAGTGTTGAATCATCTCCCTCAGAACTGTCATCCTAGCCATTTACCTTTCTCTCTGGCCTCTCTGCACACTTGAATAAATTCCAACATCCTCATGCCCTCAGCAAGGTTCTGCATTTTCTGGTTTCTGCCCTAACAGGCTGCCACAGCTCATGTTTGTCTACCATCTGATCAGTGGACCGATTAGCCACGTTTCAAATTTGTGGGCTGTGCTGTTGTTGCATTTTCTCTCTCTCTCTCTCTGGAATCACTTAAACCAGGTCTTACCATCTCTGCCTCATTCTCAGCCGTTGGAGACCAGCTCAAACATCTACTCCTAAGAGACACTTCCCCAGGCACCCAACCTGGCTGAATCTCCCTGAGTTTCTGCATCGATTCTTCATGGACTGTCAGCCTCACCCCATAAGTGAATGCTAGATTCACAAAATCAATGAATGTCGCTTCTGTTAAGTCGTCTAGTACATAAAAGCCAGTGAAACGACTTTCAACACATGTACATCTAGACTTACTGGTTTCTCTTCCAAATTCATGCTCCTTAGTCCCCGCGGTGCATATGAATTACAAGCATTTCTGAAGAAACGGAGCACAAATCAGTTACACTGGGATGCTTGCCTGCGGGGTTTGGGGGTGACCCAGGTCTCAGCTTGGACGCTGAGACGTGAGAACCTCAGGTCGAGGAGGCTGATGGAGGTGAGAGAGGAAAAAAACGTCAAAAAAAGAACGAAGCAAGAAGGATTGAGAAACTCTTTAATTTACTAGACAATTCTGTCAAGAGTACATTTTTGTTTTAAGGAAACGGAAAAATTTACTAGCAAAAGCAGTCAAAAAGCTACCATTGACCTATTTGTGTATTCATGTTGCCTTTTTAAAAAAAATGCAAAGTATCACGGGGTTGTAAATGTTTTTGTTAGGTGAATGCCTTTTATAATGCTTAAGTCAGAGGTTTTACTGCATCCTTTGTAAGAACTGGATTCATTGGACCTGATAGGTAGATTTTTACCCCTTCTCTCTCCACCATCTCCTGTTTTCATTTCCTTTATTTATTTTATTTTATTTTATTTTATTTTTTTGGCGGTTTTTGGCCGGGGCCAGGTTTGAACCCACCACCTCCGGTATAGGGGGCTGGAGCCTTACTCCTTGAGCCACAGGCACCTCCCCCCTTTTCATTTTTTATCTGTCCCCATATGTGCTCAATGATTAACCCCCCGTTATTAGAGAGTCCATCTGGAGTTTTTTCCCACTCCTGAGATACTTAAGATAATGTTCTATAGTTCCATCAAAGTTACTGCCACAGACGGTATTTCATCCCCCCCCACTTTTTTTTCTGAGTCGTACCCCATGGCATAGAACAAGGGTGCAAAAAATTATATATACATTTTAATAAAAGAGGAAACTTCATTAACATCGTAATACTCATGTCCCATTTGAACTCTGCAATTATAAGAGAGACAAGATGCAGCAGGCAGGATCAAAAATGTTATCAGTCTATACAGAGTATTACAACTTTAATACAGTTTTTTTTTCCTTTCTTAAAATGTGTATATATTTTGTGGCACCCTCTGTGTATGTATAGCATGGTTTAATTTTAATTTTTTTTTTTTTTTTGGTCTTTTTTTTTAATGCTGTCATGGATGGATGGGGACTGGGGTTCATTGAACATCCTGAAGCTGTGAATTGTGCTGTGATAAACATTCAAGGGCAAGTATGATGGCTACATTTTAAGGTTGTTCCATTCAATGCAGTGTGTCGCCTACGGTGGTGCACACAGAGAGTGGACGACGGTACACAGACTGAAATAATCTCAACTCTGGCAGGTGCATAACTAGATAAGGTTATGGAATGTGTGTGTCCACTAGTTGGCCACAGTCCTGCAAATTGCCTGCAGACCAGTTCTATGGGAACAAAGACTCCCAAGCCTCACCCCAAATACCCAGATCCTGAGAGAAGTGTGGAAGGCCTTCTGTATTATTATTATTATTTACATATATATGTGTTTATTAGGATTCCCCTTTTTGCCTCCACAAAATTAAAAAGGCTTAAAATTTAATAACAGTAACAATGTTTAAGATAGGGACTAGAAACTAAAACCTCGTAAAGAAAGAACAAAAATACGTTCAGAAAAGAAATCGGACGATTGCTGCATTGAAATATCAAGCAATAATAATAAAAATAATACAAAGAAAGTAACATTCACTTGTCAGATAAAAGTGTGTCTGTTATAGAACGTTTTGACTCTGAGGTTCAGTATGGAGTCATCAGTTAACTTCTCATTTTTTTTCCAAAGTCTCAAAAAAATAGACAACTAATATTTATAAATGAAAGCGAAAGATAATTTCAAAAAACAGATCATGCCAAATCGTATAGACAATCGAAAAAGAAGAAACACTTCAAAATCATTCTACTTAATCCGGATGCACCTGGTATTAAAATTGGAGGAAATACATTATTATAAAGGGGAAATCACAATCATATGTCGCTTATAAATGAGGATGCAATATCCTAAACAACATATTAACTGGAGGGCCTTCTTCATAGGTCCCCCTCCCAGCTTGTTCAAAAGCACTGTGTTGGGTAACAGGGGCCTTTGCATTTTTCTTTTTCAGAACTTTCTTTTTCAGCATGGAAATTCCCCTCTCAAGGTAACAACTACGTTCATCCCTTCCCCAAAACACGAGTCGTTTGGATGCAACATCATATTCTGGAGCAGAACCTCCACAGCTGACCACCTCTCTTCAATGACTACCTCCTTGAGCTGACCTAACCTTCACGGACTGGACACGCACCACATGTGGCTATCAGCAGAGCAGGCCTCGTTCCTTACGTTGACTACGTCACTGTGTTGACCACTTGGTTACAGTCTCTTGTGTGGTTAACAAGTGGAGGTCCTACCATGCTCCTTTTATCGTCACTTTACAGCTTTCGTACTATCCTGTGTCTATTACATGAAAATAAATGGCATAGATTGAACAGAAAATAGACCTATTGCCATTTCCCAGCAAATAAAGTCTTTGTAGAGAGAATTTGCAGTCACAATTATGAGTGCAAGGCCATCCGAACAGTAAGAAAAAGTTAAAGCAAGTTACTCCTTGGGTTGTGGGGGGTCAGCACCTCACAGAAGCAATTCTCTCTCTCTTATTTTACTTTATTTTTTTGATTTTCATTTTCTTTTTTTGTTTTTTTGGTTTTTTTTTGCAGTTTTTGGCCGGGGCTGGGCTTGAACCTGCCACCTCCAGCATGGAGCCGGTGCCTTACTCCTTTGAGCTACAGGGGGCACCCATTTTCTTTCTTTCTTCTTTTTTATTTTTTTTTTTATTAAATCATAACTGTGCACATTAATGCACTTATGGGGTACAATGTGCTGATTTTATATACAATTTGGAATGCTTGCATCAAACTGCTTAACACAGCCTTCACCTCACTTACTTATTGTGTTAACACATTTATACTCTACTTTTAATAGGTTTGACAGGTACCCTTGCAATAGGCTAGATTTTCAGGTTGCACTGGCAACAATGGGCTTATTATGCAAAAAGCCTGGAGTGAGGGCATTTGCAATGGGACTGTTTGTGTTGAAAGGGAAATTATCCTCCTTCCTTTTCTCTCTGGCATTCCCGTGCCATCTTCCTGTTCTTTTCTCTCTGCTTTTTCTGACTCTCTTCCCACCCCCACCCCCTTTCCCCTCTCTCCCCTTCTAAAATAGAAAACAAACTTACAGTTTTGTACCCTAAAAAATGAAGAGGAAAGACAAGGAAATTATCGCTGTCAGTTTGAACTTGCTGGAGTCCCACAGTAAACGCTGGGATGAATTACGGATCTGGAAGCAAGCGTACTGGTTACCGTTTGCGTTCCCAGTGTGTCTGGGGTGGGCGGGAAGCTGGCAAAGTGGAGGCTGCAACCAGCACTCATGTTGATAAATCTGCGTCTGCTCCTGACAGCTCTTTCCAGCCGTCATGGCAAGGCCTTTAATTTATTGCTGGTTGGCTCTGCTGGGGAAGCCCCGTGTTCTGCCAGTTACCAGGGCGTTAAAACCATCCCAAGCCAGTGTGTCTAACTTCCCTAGACACTTCCCACTAAAGTAGTGCATCCAGCCAAGAAACCCCTGGCTCCGGAGGGAGGGATGCAAGGCGGCCTTCTGCAGACTCACCACCATTCTTATCTCTGCCCAGGTGTGTTCCTAACTCAAGGCCGCCTGTCTCAACCCTGCAAGGACTTTCTTGGCAAGGTGAATTTCTACCTTTGAACTGAATCTCTATGGCAGCTGTTCTGAATCACTGCTTTATTATCATTATTATTATTACAAGTTTCGTAAATTCACTGCTTTAGTATTCTTATTATTATTAGTTTTGAGACAGAGTCTCACTATGTTAGCCTCGGTAGACTGCCATGGCGTCACAGCTCACAGCAACCTCAAACTCTCAGGCTTAAGTGATTCTCTTGTCTCAGCCTCCCAAGTAGCTGAGACTCCAGGCACCTGCCACAATGCCCGGATATCTTTTGTCGCAATTGTCATTGTTGTTTACCAGGCCCAGGCCAGGCTCGAACCTGCCAGCCTCTGTGTACGTGGCCGGCGCCCAACCTATCGAGCTACGAGCACCGTCTATTATTATTTTTTTACATAGATGTCTTTAAATAGCATCAGCTTCTGAACTGACTCCACAGAGCTGGCTGGCTGTGCGTGTTGAAGCCTGCCACGTCTACCGTCTTTCCAAAGTAGCTTGCTGTTTGCATTTGGAGAGAGAGAAGTGGTTAATGATGGGAGCCAGCCAGGGAATGTCACACAGGAGAAGCGCATGTGGGAACCTGAACTGTCCGTGATCATGGGCTTTTGGTCTGCTATTTGCAAAGAAAAGACAGCTGCAGTGAAGCAGAGGAGCAGAAGATGGAGTGTTTCTGAGAAATGCAAGCAAAGGACCACCGATAAATATTTCAGATCCGGGCAATGCTTTCTGCCACGGATGACCTTATGGGTGGACAGGAGATAGAGTCACCAAAAAACTCAGAAAAACATTCTAGGGCCGTAAATACTTACTGTGTACTATGCCCTCCCCCCCCCCCCACACACACACATGCAGAAAGTGCCACCTTTCTAGAAAAGAAGGCGCCCTTAATAGATTTTTTTTTTAATTTTCACATATACGTGTGTTCATTGGGCTTCCACTTTTTGCCTTCACAAAATTAAAATTGAACAGCAATAACAATGTCCAAGATAGGGACCAGAAACAAAAACCTCGCAAAGAACGAACGAAGACAAATACATTCAGAAAAGAAATCAGACAATGGTTGCAACAAAGTATTAAACAACAATAATAATAGTAATGCAGAGAAAGTAACATTCACATTGTCAGATAAGAGTATGTCCATTATAGAATGCTTTGACTCTGGGGTTCAGTATGGAGTCATCAGTTAACTACTTATTATTATTTTTTCCCCAAAGTATCAAAGAATAAACAACTTATAAATAAAAATAAAAGATAATTTCAAAAAATAGATCATGCATATCATTATAGACAATAGAAAAAGAAGAAATACTTCAAAATCATTCTACTTAATCTGGATACACCTGATACTAAAATTAGAAAAAAATATATTATTATAAAGGGGAAATTACAAACATAATTCACTTATAGATGAGGATGCAGTATCCTAAACAACATATTAAAATGTTGAAGTAAAAAATGAATGTTTAAGTGGTGAACTTTATTTTTTTTATTTTTTTTTTTAAGTGATGAACTTTAGTCAAAATTGAATCCAATTTATGTGAGAATTCGTCACTACTTTCTTTCTACCTTTTTTTTCTTTTCGTTAACCTCACCCCTCCCTCTCTCTCTCTCTCACATACACACACACACACACACACACACACACACGCAGAAAGTGTCACCTTTCCAGAAAAGAAGGCGCCCTTAATAGTTTTAATAGTTGAAGACGTCAAAATGGCACGTGTGCGACTTTCTACATGTCCTCTAGAGTTGCCAGAGAGTTCCTTCACAGAGACTAAATTTTCCCAGGAGCTGTTCCTTCCCCGCTCACTGCAGAGAGATATCGCTGTGTCCACCCCACCCCACCCCCGCTTTGGTCCGAGGCTTTTATTTTTCTTTATACACTTTTCTTTTTAATTTCAAATTAATATGAGGGAACACATTTTTAGATTACATTGTTCTCACTTCCAGGGTAAAGCTCCAGTTGGAACAGAGCCCTGCACCCCGGGCACTTGTCATACACCCTCGAAATGTGCACATCCCGCCTTATGCCCCCCCCTTCTGCTAATAGTCCCCTTGTCCCCCTCATTCCTCCCCTTGCCCCCATACTACAATTTATTGGTGTTTTATTGTTCGTATGAACATGTAGTTGTTTATATATTCGTTTCACATTAGCATTGAGTACAGTGGATATTTATTTTTCCATTCTTGTGATATTTTACTAAGAAGGGTGTGTTTCAACTTCATCCAGGTAAATGTAAAAGATATATCTCTTGAGCAACGCTCAACCCGATAATTATGGCCATTGAGGATTGAAGACCCTCCAGTGGGCTTAAAATCAGGAAATGCTGTTCTAAGAGGGTGGGCTGGCTACACTCAGGGGAGCAAAGTTTTGCGCAAGAAAGCAGCTTCGTTGCCAGAGATGGTGGCAGGGTTTTGTTCACAACGTGAATGTTAGTATCCCCTTGGCTGTGAACATGGCCCAGTTCATACCTCTTTTCCAAGTATTTGGGAGATCAGACTGACTTTCAGCACTCCCTTGGTGAAGCCAAGTGTGATGTCTTTAGGTTAAATGAACAGGTACTTGGCTCAGCACCTGCAGGTCAGTGAGTAGGGTGTTGACCACATACACCTACCCGGATTGGGCCTGCTAAACAACAATGACAACTACAACAAAAAAATAGAGGGGCGTTGTGGCAGGTGCCTGTAGTCTCAGCTACCAGGGAGCTGAGGCAAGAGAATCGCTTGAGCCCAAGAGTTTGAGGTTGCTGTGAGCTGTGACTCCATGGCAGTTTACCAAGGGCGACATAGTGAGACTCTGTCTCAAAAAAATAAATAAATAAATACCGTACATACTCGTTTATAAGCTGACCCGAATATTAGCTGACACCCCTTAATCTTACCCTAAACACTGGGAAAACTTAGTGACTCGAGTATAAGCCGAGGTGGAAAATGCAGCAGCCACTGTTAAATTTCAAAAACAAAAATATATACCCAAAACAATTACAATAATTGAGCAATCAGTAGGTTAAATGCTTTTCAATATTTATTGCTAAAGAAAAACTGTAAACTAGCAACAACTTTAAAACTTTAAATAAAGTGCAGAAAACCGTAGCTTAACAGGTAATCAGGCTAAATCACAATCATGGAATCAAATAACCTGTATGACCCGAGTATATACAGTAAATAAGTGAACGGGTATGGAACTGTGTGGTGGGGTTATGCTATGGTCGGGGGCCCCTGGAACTTTCCAGAAGCACCCTGTGCTCAGATGGGGATTCCAACCATCTGGGCTCTGACCACCCAGCCTGTTTGATCCCGCAGATGGCTTGGTTTGCTTCATCTGAGCCAATGTTGCAAGGAAGAGCTCTGTTGGCCTTCTGCTGTGCAGAAGATCCACCTCCTTGCTCTGGTTGTCATTAATTAAACACCCATCAGGCCTGCTGTGTGCCTCTGAGCCAGTTTCCCAAAGCGCTGTCAAGCTGGCTTCACCCTCTCTTCCTATCTCCCCGCAGGTTTGTAGCTAATCCCAGGGCATGTGTAAAATCCCCGCTGGGCAAGTAAAGATGTCAGTTGGATCTGCAGGCATCCAGATGGATCAGGGGGCAATCTTACCTTTCCTAGGTCACACGTGGGATTCTGTGGACCACATGTTTGCGGCCCGGTCTCAACATCCGTGTGGGATAACTCCATCTCACGTCCTGGACGTTGGTATTCATCAGCATTTCTCTTTTCCTGCATGCAAACAAAGCGTACCAAGACGTCTAATATGTTTTGTGCTAACTTGTCTGTATTTTAAATTAAAAAAATTAAAACCAGTAATTAAAAATTTCTGGGCTCTCAAGAGGTCCAAAGAGCTTTTCCTCCAGGAGAACTATTTCTACCCGGCTGGCTTGCACTGGCCGCCATTCAGAGAAGTTGCAGACGCAATAAACTGGGACAGTTGGGGTTGCAGTGGAGAAAAAGTTTATTCCACAGATTAGTAAGTGAGGAGGAATCTCTCAAATCCACCTCCTGGAAAATTGCGGAGACAGGGTTTTTTTTTTTTAATGAGGCCTGAGTCTCACTCTTGTCTCCCTGGGTAGAGTGCTGTGGCATCACAGCTCACAGCAAAGTCAAACTCCTGGCCTCAAGCGATCCTCTTGCCTCAGCCTCTGGAGTAGCTGGGACTATAGGTACCTGCCACAATGCCTGGATTTTTTTTAGACACAGGTCTTGCTCTTGCTCAGGCTGGTCTTGAACTCCTGAGCTCAAGCAATCTACCTGCCTGGCCGGGGAGACAGAGTTTTTAAGGTTAATCTGAGAAGCAAAGGATTTCATAGTGCAAAGGATTACTAATTGGGGCAAAATTATATGCATGTGGACATATTATATATGTACATATAACATACATATGTTACAGGGGTCTGGAAATCATCTTCTTGTTTTGTTTCAACCCCTGATTCCAGTTGAGCTGGTTTCTTTGGTCTGGACTGGTGGTTTGGGAGGGTTGGCCAGTCCAGTGGAACGCAGGACCCAGGGGATGTCTTAGCAGCTATATTTAGGGTTGAAAACTGTGATGTTAATCTATGGAGAAAAGTTAAAAGATCTTTACAACTGAGGTTATTTGGAGAAATGTTGAAAATCTTTACAACTTTATCATTCGTATGAAAGTGTGGGTGACTGTATATTGGTTTCGTAATAGTGCTGAGTACATTGGATACGTTTTCCTCCATTTTTGAGATACTTTACTAACAAAAATACGTTCCAGCTCCAACCATGTAAACATAAAAGAGGTAAAGTCTTCATCTTTTTTAAGGCTGCATAATAATCCAAATTGTATACAAAATTAGCACATTGCAACCCATAAATGCATTAATGTACATAGTTATGAGTTTTTTAAAAAAGAATCTTTACAACTAACAAGGAGAGAGTTAAGAATCTTTATAAGTAACAGGGAGAAAGTTAATGTTTACAACTAACAGTTAGGAAGAAAATAAAGACTCTTTATAACACATTTCAGTGATTCCAGACCAGCAATTATAGGGAAGCAAAAAAGGGGGCAGGGGCTGATTACCGTCAAGAAAATGAGGGGATAGTGGCCGATTATTATGATTTTTGGCTGGCCTGTTTCTTCACAGGACTTTGGGGGTCCTTCCTCCAGTTCTCACCTGCACCCCTGTATCACATTTCAGATCCACGTGAAGGGTCTCAGAAGAGAAGAAAATTGGTGATTCCAGAGTTGATCTTACAGCTCAAAACTAAAAGCTAAAAGAGTAAGGAGAACTCTCCCCTCAGAACTGGGGGGAGATCAATGAATATATAGTTTGGATTTTGACCGCAGAAAAACGAGAAGGTAGCAACAGTCCACACATTGGATGGAGAATGATTGCTGTTACAGATACTTTGTGAATAATTGCCTCAGCCGAGCTTGTTATCCACATCTAACAAGCAGAAGCACATCTGTTTGGTGACCATCTAATCCACTCACACGCACCTTGAACCTATTCACCCCAGAAGGTCAGTTTTCATGAAGGCTAGCAGCGAATCTGTACACATTTGGCTGTGAAGACAAATCATTAAACAATTAACAGGTACCTACTGTGGCCATCCGCCGTTCTAAGCTTTCAACACACAGTCACATAGCCCCTCATTCCACATGTGGCATTTTGGAAACCATGAATGGAAATTTGTTTTTCTTCTGGGACACTGATTTGAGGCCCCTGCCTGCACTTAGCAATGAGAGCTATGGTGTTTTTAAATGCACGTCAGGAAACCGTGGAGGTGAAATACCCACTTTATAATAATCTCAGCTTAGAATCTGCCTTTTTTTAGTATAAATAAACAGATAAATATACTAGAACCTCCATAGCTGACCACGTCCCCAGGTTGGCCAACTTCTTAAATTGACCTGATTTTCATAGAGTAGACATGCTCCACATATACGTATCAGTACGGTGAGCCTGGTTCCTTATGTTGGCCACCACTGTCTGTGGACCAGTTTGTCACAGCCCCTGAAATACACAAGAAACCAAATCGGCAGGAAAGGAAGATGGCTATCAATTGCCTTCATCAAAACTTGATCAAGGGGCGGTGCCTGTGGCTCAGTGAGTAGGGCACTGGCCCCATATACCAAGGTTATGGGTTCAAATCCAGCCCAGGCCAAAGTGCAACAAAAAAATAGCCAGGCATTGTGGTGGACGCCTGTAGTCCCAGCTAGTCAAGAGGCTGAGGCAAGACAATCACCTAAGCCCAAGAGCTGAAGGCTGCTGTGAGCTGTGAGGCCCCGGCACTCTCCTGAGAGCAACAAAGTGAGACTCTGTCTCTAAAAAAAAAAAAAAAACTTGAGCAAGGGCTATTCAGCTATTTGGAAAAACCGCATCTTTGCACATCTTGCTGGTGGTATTTGAGTGCTGGGACTCTGGTATAAACTCTGATGACTCTCCGCAAACTAAGCCAAGCCTGGGACACTTTCACTGACATGTCTGTTGCAGACGGGGCATTTACCTACGGAAATGCATGCTATTTGCAAATGAAAGTTGCCTCTCTGTTAACTTATCCTTTGCCTTCCAGCCTCAGATATACTACTGGTAAAGCAAAGTATATTATTATTTATAATGTAATGCGTGAATTATTTCTTAAGGTGTGTTCATTATCAGTGGATTCAATTATATTTTTGGAACGGCAGCACTGTAAGACTTTCACCATGACAGAAAGTTCCTATTGTAGGAGTTAACAGGTACGAGCCTTTCCGAGGCCTGTCATCGTGGCTGTAAGCAGGTTAATGGACCTTTTTTGTCACTGGTGGAAGCCACTTCATTTGGCTTTCCAAGATAGGTTGTGATTTGAACATTGCTGGTCAAGGACACACAGGGGCTTACGAACTAGTACATGGGGGGAGAGAAAAATAAATTTCCAAGGCAGGATCGGAACACAGATGCTCTTAACCATTTCCCCTCCTTTTCGTAATCATTGGATTTTTATCCTAGTTATATTCTGGTGCAGTTCTTTATATTTTTGCAGATTCTCTTAAAGCCAGGAAATATTCTACCTATGCACAGTAAACTGCAAAGTCCCCGGGTGGATTTTAATTTGCAGTCCCCACCGTTCTCAGCCTCTCGGAGTTATCACACCCTGGCTCCTCCCTTCTGCCTTCCACTGACTCACTCAGTGGAAACACACAAAGTCTTGGAACCCAACAAGGAAAAAAAGCAGGTGGGGCCAGAATGAGTCACATTCTTGCTGGCTAATTAGGTCATTATTTGAATAAGATTTGGTAGGAGAGGTTGCCATCCAAACTGGTGTCTCTTGATTTTGAGGGATTATGAGAACCCTCCTGGGACAGGTGGGCTTGTTAAGACCCAGGAAGAGGCTGGGCATGGTGGTTCACACCTGTAATCCCAGGACTCTGGGAGGCTGAGGTGGGAGGATCGCTTGAGGTCAGGAGTACCTCTGGAACAAATCCTGCAGCTTTCCTTCTCTTAAATCCTTCTACACAGACAAGCAAGGCATAAAAAACCAAGCCAATGACAGTTGCCTTGGCCCACATGTGTGGATAGGTTAAGGCGACGCCGTTTTAAAAAGCGCAAAAATTCTTTCCATGAAGACCCAGAGGGAGTAAAGACTTGGAAAAGCAGGTTCAGAGAAGAATAAATTTATTTTTTATTAAATCGTAACTGTGTACATTAATGCACTTATGGGGTACAATGTGCTGATTTTATATACAATTTGAAATGCTTACGTGAGACTGGTTAACATAGCCTTCACCTCACTTACTTAATTATTGTGTTAACACATTTATACTCTACACTTAATACACTAGACGTGTACCTTTGCATTACGCACCATAGGTGAGGTCCCACAATTACCCTCCCTCCACCCATCCTCCCCTCTCCCCTCCCCTTACCCGCCTTCATCCTGGGCTACAGTTGTGTTTTATCATTCATATGAAAGTGTGGGTGATTATATATTGTTTTCATAATAGTACTGAGTACATTGGATACTTTTTCTTCCATTCTCGAGATACTTCATTTATTTACTGTATATACTCGAGTATAAGCCGAGTTTTTTCGGCACAAAATTTGTTCCAAAAAACCTAAACTGGGCACAAATTTTGTGCCGAAAAATCTCGGCTTATACTCGAGTATATACGGTATTTATTGAGACAGTCTCACTATGTCACCCTGGGTAGAGAGCTGTGGCGTCACAGCTCACAGCAACCTCAAACTCTTGGGCTTAAGTGATTCTCATGCCTCAGCCTCCCAAGTAGCTGGGACTACAGGTGTCCACCACAACGCCCGGCTATTTTTTGGTTGTCATTGTCATTTTTGTTTAGCAGGCTCGGGCTGGGTTCAAACCCACCATTTCCGGTGTTTGTGGCTGGCGCTTTAGCCGCTGAGCTACAGGCACCAAGCCTCTTGACACACTTTACTAAGAAGAATATGTTCCAAGTCCATCCATGTAAACATAAAAGAGGTAAAGTCCCCATCTTTTTTTTAAGGTTGCATATGCAGGTTATGTTTCTGACAAAGGTTTGATTACTAGAATCCACAGAGAACTCACACTAATCAATAAGAAAATAACAAGTGATCCTATTTCATTGTAGGTAAAAGACTTGAACAGAAGCTTCTGTGGAGAAAAATAAATGTAGATGGTCAGTAAGACAAGACCCTGTAATAGGTCCCGAGAACAACAAATATATGAGACATGTGACTGTCATGCATACACGCTTTTTTTGGTGTCCACAAGACACAACTTAGGTCTGGAGCTTTAGGAAATTCGATGCAAACTTTTCTGGAAAGGAGACACCTCCACATTTCTACAAACGACCTTACATTTTGCCTTTCAGAGAGATGGACCAGAATAATGACTTCCAGGGCAGAGACCAGATATGGCCAACATTTGGGTACATATGTGAAGAAGACTTAATTACAAGAAAACCTCTGTTTATGGCACATATGTAGAATGTTCCGTTAACACAATGGCAACCTGTGTTTAAAATATATACAAGTTGGCTGGGGCGCCGTGGCTCATACCTGTAATCCAAACCCTGTGGGAGGCTGAGGCAGACGGATTGCCTGAGCTCAGGAGTTCCAGGCCAGCCTGAGCAACAGAGAGACCCCATCTCCACCAAAAATAGAAAAATTAGCTGGGTGTTTTGGCAGGTGCCTGTACTGAAGGTATTCGGGAGGTTGAGGCAGGAGAATAACCTGAACCCAAGAGTTTGAGGTTGCTGTGAGCTATGACACCACAGCACTCCAGCCTGGGCAACAGAGTGAGACACACTCTGTCTCAAAACTAACTAACTAACTAAATAAAATAAAATAAAATGAATAAATAAAATAAAATAAAAGTTAGTGTTGGCTCATTCAAAGAAGTCTTCTTTCTCAGCAGCATGATTTAAATCACTTATTGCTTGAGTTTTTATTTTTCCCCCCAGGGTGGTTCTAAAATTGTGCTTACAGAGTATATCCCCTGGATGTTCATCCACGCTGTTGTAGTTTTTCTTTGAGACCTACGTCCCAAGAAGCACATCAGACATTCTCAAGGTAATAATAATTACCATTCACTAAGGAACAGACCCGGAACATTGTGCAGTTCTGTGATCTGCAGACCTGGGTTCAGACGTTGGCAGCTATTTTTCCTAGCAGTACAATCTAAAACAAATACCTCTTCCTAGCTGTGCAATCTAAAACAAATTCCTCTTCCTAACTATGCAATCTAAAACAGATTCCTCTCCCTGGCTGTGCAATGTAACACAGATTCCTCTTCTTATCCTTCAGTGTGGGCTCAGAACTACATATTGCATGCACACATGCTCCATGCTTTGGGGGAAGATTACAGAATTTAGTGCAAAATGCCTCACCCAGATACTTCACCAAGAGTTATGAAATACACAGTGACTGCTACCCTTCAAAAAAAAGAAAAAAAATCCCAAATTTTTCCCCTTAGGCCATGACATTTTGTTATGCAGCTCCCAAGGGAGAGACATGTAAGTTACATATGCTTCAAAAGGCCTGGAGGCTCAACAGTAATGTGAGTTAAATACAACTCACATGGCAGTTTATGTTAATATTATTGGTAATATTAAAGAAAATTTCAGAAAAGATATGTGATAATGTGAATATTAAGGAAAATTCCCAAATTCCAGAATGGAGTGATTCTATTTGACCCAACAGTGATACCAGAGGCATAAAAGTCTTCTTTGTGCAGGAACTATCAAAAGACCAGACCCAAGTTGATGTCAGATGTGGGTATAATGCTGGATTTCAGACCTGCAGTCCACAGGTGTGCAGGAGGGAAGCAGAGGACTAACGTCTCCAACAGAGGGATGGGTAGAGACAAGCTGACCCCAGGTCTGACTCCAGGGACGTAGCTTTGATAGCTGCATACAATTATCCTTTGGTTGTGTGTATCCTAATCCCGACCGTGGGTGAGACCTGTGTGGGTCGTAATCCTCACCAGAAACTTGAGTGAACAATACTTCTTCTACCAGGCAATGTTTCTGAGAACCCACAGACACCATTTCACTATTCGACCAACATCAGTCTCTCAGGACCGCAGGAGTCACAGTCCCATCTTCCTAATCGGAAGACCTTATTCTTGGCTGGGCATAGTGGCTCACACCTGTAATCCCAGCAGTCTGGGAAGCCAAGGCAGGTGGATTGCTGAGCTCAAAGGTTCAAGACCAGCCTGAGCAAGACCAAGACCCTGTCTCTAAAAATAGCCAAACATTGTGGCAGGTGCCTGTAGTCCCAGCTACTCAGGAGGCTGAGGCAGGAGGATGGCTTGAGCCCAAGAGTTTGAGGTTACTATGAGCTATGATGTCACAGCATTCTACAAGGGTGACAAAGTGAAACTCTGTCCCAAAAGAAAAAAGAAAAACAACAAAAAAACAAAAAACACCTTGTTCTTTTTGCTAATTATTTTTCAACAACCTCTGATCAAAAATACATCATATGTCCCTATGCTTTGCAGTAACCCCCTTTTACAAATTGAGTTACAAGTGTACAAACACAAAAACTTTATTTTTGCATTGTCTGGGGAATATATTTCTCTTCTTTCATTGGTTATAAAGCAGGATAGCATCTAACTAGGTTTCATCCATTTCTTTAAAGTCAACAGATATTGTTTTCTGAGACTATTACACAGAAAAACAAAATGTATATGCGTTTTATGAAAGGAAAACTGGTATTAAAAGTGTAATTCTCAGTATATACTGATAATGTTTGTTATCTTGTATCTAGTGGGTCTTGTAATTGCAGAAGCTACATATTGTTACTTGAGTAGTACAATTTTGATACACTGTTTTCCTTTCTTAAAATGTGTCTGCATTTGTTTGGCATCTTCTGTAGGTACAAAATGTTGGCAATCTTTTCTCTTAAGTGGTCCTATCATGGTCATCCTAGGATTCCCTTACGTCATTCTCACTGCGTCCCCTCTCCTGTTGCTGGGGGAATGGTGATCGAAGACCCATTCTTGGCAAAGGAAAGCACCCCCAGAAAAAGAGGAAAACTAAAAAGTAAGCTGAGTGAGTCAGAATGAAGAAAAGTCAGCTGGTTTGCATCGAAGCTGCCATTGCTAGCAAGCTTCCTGCCTTTTCTGAACTTGTAGCCTGTTGGGGATACAGCTTACAAACACCCTGCTGGGTCTGTGAGCACTCTGAGGAGAGTAATGGTCATAGTAGAGATTATGGCAAGTCCTAAAACAGATACGTCTTCTAGGTCCTTTGCTGCCCATTAAACAGGCAAAGTAGATGCCCGCTGTAGAGATTTGCACTTGCCTGGGGCAGGGACCCAGGGAGTAGCTCCAGCCCTGAGATATGGGCAGAAGAGCTTATATCCCTTATTGCAGAGGAAAATCCTCTGTGTGGTGATGGAAGGAAAATGCTTCCCTCCCACAGGTCCCTCAGAGGAGATTAACGCAGGTGGCGTTTTACTCCACAGAGAACTCAGGAGCTTAACACCTGCCTAAAAATCTGTGTGTGTGACCTCAAGCAGGAGGCTCTCCCAAGACAAGGCTCAGATTTCTCAAGGCTACCCTTAAGGTTAATATAACAACAATAGAAGCTGATATATTTAATTTGAGAACCTGCTGATGTCTTTGTTTCCTGCCTCATCTTACCCTCTGGACCAGTGGTTCTCAACCTTCCTAATGCCTCCTAAGGCTGCGAACCTTTAATACCGTTCCTCATGTTGTGGTGATCCCCCGACCATAAAATTATTTTCGTTGCTACTTCATAACTGTAATTTTGCTACTGTTACGAATCGTAATGTAACTATCTGATATGCAGGATGTATTTTCATTGTTATGAAGGGGTCGAGACCCACAGGTTGAGAACCGCTGCTCTGGGCAAACAGACCTCACTAAAATCAGAGTGGAGCAAACACTCTAGGCCATTGCCAGAATCCCAGCATGGGCAAGGGACTCCTGAGCTCCCAGTTTTAATTCTATGTCACTTGTCTTTTTCATTGCTTCTAACTTTATATTTCTTCAGTTGATTGCGGCCACTTTCCACAGGTCTCAGCGGACACTGTTCTGGGGGATGAGGGGGGGTGAACCCTGACATCCTGTCATTGTTCATGATTTGTAGTGTAACTTCTGCAAAGTGCTTTTTGTATCCCCAATTTATGTGTCTTCTGTTATAACACATCCTTTCCCCCTCCTAATAAGAAAATTGTAATGGAGCGTGTGTTCCTTTTTTGGCCTGTCCCAGCGTTTGTGTTTCCATGGTTACGGTTGCAGGGGCAAATATAATAAAAATCCAGGCGAATTCCAACTGCCTACCAATGTACAGTGTGCGTAATTGCAATGTCACCTCCAGCGTGATGCATTCCACCTGTGCAAAGACCTTTAATGAGATGGTGGAGAAGTCCAACTTTTCACGAGCTCCCCCCTTAACACGGAAGGCATCCACCAAGCCTGAACCGGCCCAGCTTGGGCTGTTTACTCTGGCAATTTACACAGTACCGACTGCTTGTTATCACACAGGTCAGATCAAGAGCATTCAGGCTCTGAGACTAATGAGAATTCCCTTCATCCCACTCCCCATAAAGTGAGATGATGAAAATTGTAGGATGCAAGGTCTCTTTTCCCATGCCCATGTTCTTGCACCTGCAAAGTTGAATATGTAATTTAAAAAAACTTTTTTTTACCCTTCACCCTAATTTTCGCCTTGCTATTTTCTATGGCCGACAGGCAGAAACAGCAATCTGAGTTGCATCTGTGGGCTCAGGGCAAAATCCGCATTCAGAAGGTGTCTTCAGAGCTCTGAAAATCTTTTCTTTGCAAGAGGAAAATAGGACCATTTCTGGGCTTTTCTCATGGGGGTCTGTGGTGCCCCCAAGTCCTGCCATAAAACTTGAGCTCTCAAGGGTATAATTTTGCAGGTCACGTGGGAGGGTGCAAAACTCTCTTCTCTGGGCAGATTTTGGTAGGTTTTTTGGCAAAGGGCAGATTTTCTGGCTTAAAGTGGGATTGCCTTAGCTTGGGCAAAGGAGAGTACGTTTTGTAGGAAACTAATAAACCTCTCAGCAGTCTGCAACCAGGTTTCACTTGGCATGAACGATGGTGCCTTTACATCCAGAATAAAAACTCCCAACACACCGAAT
The DNA here is from genome assembly GCA_963574355.1 of Loris lydekkerianus. Classification (NCBI taxonomy): domain Eukaryota; kingdom Metazoa; phylum Chordata; class Mammalia; order Primates; family Lorisidae; genus Loris; species Loris lydekkerianus. The sequence goes on along the minus strand of CAUYPK010043262.1, from coordinate 5,610 downwards.
TCTACACACTGCTGAGTCTCTCCACATTTATTTTTCTGTGCCTTCTACAGATTGGTTTTCGCTATAATCCTCCAAGCTTCCTTCTCTCCATATCTTTGGCTTTGAACAAAATAATAAATATCTAGCTGTCAAAAAAGTTAAAGGTAAAGGGCGGCGCCTGTGGCTCAAAGGAGTAGGGCGCCGGCCCCATATGTCAGAGGTGGCGGGTTCAAACCCAGCCCCGGCCAGAAACTGAAAAAAAAAAAAAAAAAAAAAAAGTTAAAGGTTAAAATATTTTCTGTTTTTGGTATTTTCTCTTTGGCACAGAATCTCTCAATCTTCCACCCTCCTACTTTTTCTTTTCTCTAGAACCATCTTCACACAGTGAATGACATGTGAGTTGTATTTAACTCACACTCATTTTGAGCAGGGGCCTCGTGAAGCATCTATACCTCAGATGTCTCTTGACCTATCTTGGCCTAATAAAATACCACGGCCCAAAGGGGAAAAATAAATTTTTTTTGTTAATTCTTATTATGGCAGTGAACGTGGTAAACCAACCTTCATTAATTCTTATCAATGTAACAACAATCACCTCTTACCTAATATTTTCTAGGAACACATTTACTTGCTGCTAATGGGAATCAATCCAATTTATGGTGCCATTTTTTTGCAATATCTTACTAATGACATGCTGTGTGGAATCTTGCTAAACCAAACAAACGAACCAGAAAAGAACAGAAAAAAAAAGAAAAGAAAAGAAAAGAAAAGAAAAGAAAAGAAAAGAAAAGAAAAGAAAAGAAAAGAAATCATTCCAGGCCGGCTACCAATTCGTAACACCAGGGAATACCACTTTGTAAAGTGATACACCACCTCTAGCAATTTATTACACTCTAACTTCCATAAAACCCAAGTTTAAACTAAAATTGTATGACTCACTTTCACCCCAGAGTAGCCCAGGGTCTCTATCCTTGTGTCTTAGTCAAGCTGATGAAATATAGCCGTGGTTAGGTGACCTTTCTTGTAAGAACCCTTTCTAATCTGACTTTATTTATTTTTGTAGAGACAGAGTCTCACTTGGTCACCCTTAGTAGAGTGCCGTGGCGTCACAGCTCACAGCAACCTCAAACTCTTGGGCTTAAGCGATTCTCCTGCCTCAGCCTCCCGAGTAGCTGGGACTACAGGTGCCCGCCACAATGCCCGGCTATTTTTGTGTTGCAGTTAGGCCGGGGCTGGGTTAGGATACATTATCCTCCTTCCAAGAAACACAGTCCACAGCATCCTTTCTGAGTCACCTGTGCAAATTTCATCTTGCTCTCATCTTGTCGTTGCTGGAAGGGCTATGTTTGTTCCATCCACAGAGATCATGTGTGTCTTGATTTTTCTGCATGTTGAAACTTTTGTAATGATTTATGTATACATGACAACATTGAATGACCATGCTCTGTGGTCAGCCGCACACACAGTCAGCCCAGCTTGCAATTCTTCAGCTAAGAAGACACGTTTGATTTCAATTCAAAGGAAACTCAATTCATAAACGCACATGCCCAGTATCTTATGAGCTATTTTAATAGAGAATACAATAAAAAAGCATGGCACTTGCGTTATGTAAGCAACTTTTGGGAAAGTGGAGATTTGCTATGTTGGGCCAGTGAGACAAAAACGTGGATAGGATAAAAAGTTCCAAGAACCTAAAGGCAAGTGTGTGTAGGATGTGCGTGGGAAGTCGGACATCACAGATTATTTCAAGTTACCCTTTTTTGTTTGTTTTGAAATGAGGGGAGCTCATTGCTTCCTTATCCTGAGAGTACCTGATTCACAGAAAGAATAATTTGCCTGAAAATCACACAGATAAAAACCAGACTTGGCGGTCAATTTACTTGTGACCAGTAAACACAGAAAGTCTCACAAAGGAGACTCTTTTAGATTCAAGACTCTCCGAGAGATTCCATTATAAATTCTACATCAGTTCTTGGTACCTGATGTGTACATCGTGGAAATGAATCTTTTATTACTCAATTTGAGGCTTGGAGGTGCCCACGGGTGTGGGTTCTATTTATTGTGGTAAGCTGTTAAAATAAAACACAGCTTCTCCAAATCAAATACAGACATATCCAGTTAGGAGACAAGTGTTGATGGTTTAGATCCAGAGCGCTCAATTCTCCTGGAAAGTAACAAGATCAAAGCTGACACATTATTTGCTCCGGGGAAATGTGGTGTCAGATTTCACCACTTATCTGCTGTCTACTCTGATAGCCTCTGTTAGTCTTTATTGTATGTATTATAACTGTGTTTATCAGTGGAGTATTTCTGTGATTATTCGCTTCAACATTGTGTCTGTTACGGAAATTTTTATGATACTCTTTTTCACATTGTTTGCCATGTAGAATGTGTTCCAAAATATTTATAAAGTGCTTGAATCTATATAATAGGTGATGTGCCAAGCAAACCGGTTTTGAAAGCACATACATGTTCATGTGCTCACACACACACATACACACTCTGACTTGTAGTGTTTGCCAATTTTCATGGTGCAAATATTCCCACAATTGTGGCTACCGGTGGTTGAACACATGGCTCGAAAAATTCCTGGATGTTGAACTGTTGTTTCCCGAGGGTCAGAATGATCCAGTTACCTTTTCTAGGGTATAACTCAAGCACAAATGTGTGGGAAGAGATGTTGATAAATTTTAACACCCGCCTCAAAAGAAAATTTTAAAAAGCAGGCTGTAACCCTGTCTTTGACAGATTCTTCTTAAATGAGATGGATGTTTCCTTTAGGTTGCTGGGTGCACATTTTCTTTTCTTTTATATATATAAATAATATATATAATATAAATATTATGTATATTAAATAACATATATAATATAAATATTATATATATTAAATAACATATAAAAATATAATAAAATAAATTTATAATAAAATGATAAAAAAGAATATAAATGTAATTTATATTATTAATAATAAAAATATAAATTATTATTTTTAATAATATAGAAGTATAATAAAATAAATTTATATAAAATTATAAAAAATATTTTTTTATTGTTGGGGATTCATTGAGGGTACAAGAAACCAGGTTTAGTGCACATTTTTTTAAGAGGAGAAGCTTTTGTTTCCTTTTAGAAACTTGGCTTTGAATCAGAACGTAGAGTTCTGAACTTTACCTATGAAATGTTGCCCTGGGAACATTTTCCTTCTCCTAGAATTAGAAACATTGTCCATCAACCATCACTTTGGAATGTGGTCAGTAGAATTAAACAAGAAAATGAGAGAAGGGATATCCGTACTGGAGAAGAGGGAAAATTTGTAATTTCTCACAGATAATATGACCAATTAAATAGCTCAGATAAAATAAGACCCGCCTGAGAAGGTTTAGCAAACATGTTTGAGACTTCTACAAAGATGACTAAAATCTGGAAACACGTGTGCCCTTGAATGAGAAAACTCACTATTATAAAAGATAAGTACTGGGTGGTGTCTGTGGCTCAGTGGGTAGGGTGCCAGCTCCATACACTGAGGGTGGCAGGTTTGAAGCTGGCCCCAGCCAAAATGCAACAAAAAAATAGCCCAGCATTCTGGGGGCGCCTGTAGTCCCAGCTACTCAGGAGGCTGAGGCAAGAGAATCGCCTAAGCCCAAGAGCTGGAGATTGCTGTGAGCTGTGATGTCACAGCACTCTACAGAGGGTGACAAAGTGAGACTCTGTCTCTAAAAAAAATAAATAAATAAATAAAATAAAATAAAAGATAAATACTGAAACAGTAATAAATATGTTTATTTTAAATAAATCTAATTAATATCTCCATGACTTTTTGTTACAAAAGTTCAGTAAATGAAATTTATCTAAAGGCAAAAGTGAGTACAGATACATATGAAAACAGAAAATACCAAGAAACAGAAATTGTCATATTACAATATGTTGTAAAATGCTCTTCAAGCAGAGAACAGAAATGCACACAGATAGTAAATGTCACTGAAATTCATTATAGCTAAGGAAATAATAAATTACTTGATACATGCTATCAGAATAATTTAATATTTATTATTCAGGTAAATCACAATTAGATCTTTGCCGCACATCATACTCTGAAGTGAGCTCCAAATGCTTTGAGATTTAACATTTAAAAGTGGAAAAATAGGCTCAGCACCCATAGTTCAGTGGTTAGGGTGCTGGCCACATACACCAAAGCTGGTGGGTTTGAACTCCGCCTGGGCCTTCTAAACAACAATGACAACTACAACAAAAAACAGCTGGGCTTTGTGGGGGGCACCTGTAATCCCAGCTACTTGGGAGGCTGAGGCAAGAGAATTGCTTACGCTCAACAGTTTGAGATTGCTGTGAGCTGTGATGTCACAGCGCTCTACACAGGGTGACAAAGTGAGACTCTGTCTCAAAAAAATAAATAAATAAAAAGAAAGAAAAAAGAAATATTATTATTTTATTTTATTTTATTTTATTTTATTTTATTTTATTTTATTTTATTTTATTTTATTTTATTTTATTATTTTTGAACTCCTGCGCTCAGGCAATCCACCTGCCTTGGCTTCCCAGAGGGCTGGTGTGAGCCGCCACACCCCGCCTTGGAAAAACGTAATAAAAACATGTAGAGAATATCTCATTTCAGAGTGAACAGGGATTTTCTAAATATAAAAGAGGGTTAATGTAGGATAATATTTAAAAATAAACATATCCTACATCAAGCACACAAAGTGAATTCAGTGTGAGTTTAAAATGACTTGTTTTTCTTCCAGAGGCTTAGGAAGTCTGGACCGCCCTGGGTTACTCACAGAGATAGGCTTTTTTGGAAAAATTTTTAGGCCATTTATCTGAGGTAGTACACACCGTTAAGCCTGAGATCAAAGGCCGTGCAGCCCTTCCTCAGAGACATAGGCCAGAGAGTTGACATATGTCAACAACATATTGTCAGAGGTCTATAGATATTCTGCCCTGAAGAAAGGACACAGTCATTACTTCATACTGCGTAAACTGAGTGAATGCTTGAGAATATTCTATTAACTTTGTTCCCCTGAGGCTACTTCCATCTTTGTGCCCTGCTCAGAGATTAGTCATTGTCTTGAAAATAGGAGAGATTTACTAAAAGGTGATGGTATTGACATGTAAAAATAAAGTGAGAAAAGGAAGAAGCTAATCATTAAAGAATTAAGTGTGTACTGACTGAAAAGGTATAAAACCTGAATTTAAAATAAAAAATTTTGCTATACGCCATATCAGAGTGTATAGTCTGTTTCTTGACTTAATAATTACAGGAGCGAGTTTTACACCTACAGCAAAGCTTCTGCTCGTTCGCGTCTCCGGTCACACAACTAGAGATGATGAAGAGAAACAGTGGTGGGGAGGGTACTTCAGTGTTCAGGGGGTGCTGATGGTTATTCTTTGTCACACTAGTCCCCTTAATTGTTGGTTTTGGTGGGTCATTTTTGACTTCCCATCCTAATAATTTTTTTTTCATCACAAGATTCTGAATCCCCAGATGTCCCTCATTCCTCTCTTATCATTGAAGACAGATGAGTCGAAAAAGACCACAGGGAACTTATAGTCTCAGGTCTGGTCATGGCAGCATCGAATCTTTGAAAAGGTATAAGCCTGGATTCATTTGGTTCAAAT
>CAUYPK010043258.1:0-23800 GCA_963574355.1 Loris lydekkerianus | reverse complement strand
GATATTGGTCTATAATTTTCTTTTCTTGGTTTGGGGATCAAGGTGATGTTTGCTTCATAGAATGTGTTGGGTAGTATTCCTTCTTTTTCAACATTTTTGAAAAGGTCAAGTAATATAGGTACAAGTTCCTCTTTAAAGGTTGGTAGAATTCTGATGTGAAGCCATCTGGTCCTGAGCTTTTCTTTTTGGGAAGATTTTGTATAGTTGATGCTATTTCAGAACTTGGTATAGGCCTGTTCAACATTTCCACTTCATTCTGGATAAGTCGAGGGAGATGACAGATATGTTAACCTGCTTCAGTAACCATTTTACTATGTACATGTGACCCACAACATCACGTTGTACACTTCGAATTACACGACAACAGTTATATTTTAAAAACGTTGCTTTGTACTCTTGATTTTGTCTGAGAAGAAAGATGGATTATTTCCTCCTGGGACTTTTCCAAGCAAACACTAATTTTTACATGTTCTTGTTTAGAAACACTTATTTTCTTGAGTTTTTCTGGAAGAAATACGATTTCACAGAAAAGCTACATTTCTTACTTTTTTTATTCCTTGAGAATAAGGAAACGGAGCAGATGATTTTCCTATGCTGAGAGAATTTGATTTTGAAGAATTTCTAAAAATTCTGCCTGATGAGGGCTTCCGGAGTTCAGTTATCCCACATGTAGCAACGTGAGTTATAAATCTATTAGTCTTAACTGATAATTAATAACTCTTGAAATCAGCTTAGTACAGTACAGCTGCTGCTGACCCATGGAGGCAACTGAGTGAGAAAAATAAACATCATTCCACTTTGATTGCACCCTCCCACATTTACAAATCAAGTACCCAAGGACAAAAAGACAAGGAATATACATAAAGTAGAAGAAGTCACCCATTGCTTTCAGATAGACAAGATGGATTAACACATTAGACAAACAGAAATGACTCCATGTTATTGCATAATGTAATTGTCCTGGAAGTTTTATATTACAGTGGTTAAGGCACAGATGATGAACTGAGACAGTCCACATTCAAAGACTTGTTCTGCCATGTTCTAGGTGGATATGGACAATTTTTAACATCTCTAAGCATCACTTTTCTCATCTATTAAATGGAGATAGTACATGTAACAGTACACATGCCAAGGTCTTTTTGTGAGGAACAAATGAGCAAATCCTCACGCAAAGTCCTCAGTGTGCAAAAAGTGCTTAGATGGTCTTAGCTGATTTGTCCAAATTCATGCTCCTTCACTGATGAAGGGACTGAGGAGAGGGTAGCAGTCCTACTCAAGTGACATTGATCAGGGAGCACATCTTAAAGGAGAGAAAATTCGACCTCTTTTTGGAAGTGAATATTTATGAATGAAAAAAGGAGAAGGAATATATCAGGCACAAGAACTGAGATGCAAGTAAAAACAAACGTGCTTTTGAAGCCAAATTAATGATGCAAGTTTGAAAACATTTGCTTGTCTGGAGATAGGTTTGTATAGGGAAGTAAGAAAGAATGAAGTTGATAAGATAAATGGCCAGATGGGTGACAACGTACATTAAAGAAATATATAGGGAGTTTGTGTGTCCTTAACCAAAGATGTGATTATACTATGTAAAACAAATATTTGTGAAAGGTATCCTAGCAGTAGTTGAATGGGGGAGACAATGACATCTTTGGAGACAATGTTGATAATTCAGGTACTGTAAACCTGGTTCTTAGACATGTCCATGAAATTGGAAAGCAAGAGTGCAATCCTCATCCAAGTGTGGGGGGAATAGAGGGCGAGACGGGGTGGACTGGGAGTATTCTCACCTAACGGGAACAATGTAGGGGTATGTGGCACACCTCCTTGGTGAAGGGCTCAACTACAAGGTAGACTTCATCTAACAAACAAAAACAATGTAACCTAATCACGCTTGCCGAACAGACCAATGTAACCTAATCAGGCCCGCCAAACAGAACGGTGTAACCTAATCATTTGAACCAAATAAAACCAGTGTATCCTAATCATTTGTATCCAACAAAAACAATGTAACCTAATTATTTGTACCCTTATATTAATCAGAAATAGAAAAAAATAAAAAAAAGTGCAATGCTAAGAGGCAATTTGGACAGAGGAATGGGATAATCTGGTAATAGACTCAAGGTGGGAACCAGAATAGTTAATAACAATTCCATTTATTACCTTATCTGTTTATCTTTATATACACTATAAACAATATACTTATTGTCATATAAATAGGACCTCCCATCCCACCCCACAACATTCCTGCTAGAAATCGGAGAGCAGATAATCTTTGTTTAAGAACTTCATCAGAGACCATCTAAAGGTAATTTCAAAGCTTCAGACTTTGATTACTCCACAGAAACCCTGGTATTGTGAGACTGAGGGAGAAAAATTACCTTGTACAAGGAAATTATATGTGTGTGTATAAAATATAACATACCTATGATAAATGTATTTGTTAAAATATATTTTGCTCCTGATAGGGCTGGTTCAGGAGGAAGGTATGAGAAGGCAGGGGGAGACATAGAGGACAGGCAAAAACTTGTATAATGGGATGTATGATATTAAAGGTGAGGTTTTGTGTGGTGCAGTAATGTATTTTTTTTCCCCCAGTATTTCTAGACACTCAGATACTGATGCCTTGCTACCAGGAGGGAATGCTTTATTTTGTGTGTGTGGTAATTCATGGAGGTTGATGTAGGATGGAGAATAACTTAGGCCAAGGAAGGAAAGATGAAAAGATGATCCTAAACTAAACTAGCTGAGCAGAGGCAGGAGCTGAGAGTCAGAGGTTTCATGATAATGTAATTCTGGAAATTACAGAAATCCCAGAAATGACGTGAACCTCTCACAAGTCACTGGATGTGGGCTTGACCTTCCCTTACAGACTGGATTTTTATAGGGATAAAATTGTCTTTACATATTTATTTTTGCAGAGATAAGGGGTGACTAACTAGGTCTACTTATTTTTGTATCATGTGCTTAAAGAGCACATATCTGCTGGGCCCAAGCTGCTCTCCAAAGACTCCTAATCCCAGAAAGGAACCTCAGAGGTGCTGATTTGCTGTCAGTCTGGTTTAGCTTCTCTCAGCCTTTCCAAGGTCACTGGAACATCACACTGTGGGTGCCTGTGTCTTTCTGACTCTAGGACTGAAATTCTTCTTCCTCCATCTCCACTTATCTAATAAGCATGACAGTTACAGGCCAGGCATGGTGGTTCCCACCTGTAATCCTAGCACTCTGGGAGGCCAAGGTGAGAGAACTGCTTGAGGTCAGGAGTTCAAGAACAGCCTACGCAAGAGTGAGACCCCATTATCACAAAAAATTGAATAATTACCCAGTTTTGGTGGTGAGCTCCTATAGTCCCATCTCCTTGGGTGGCTGAGGTAGGAGGATTCCTCAAGCCCAGGAGTTTGAGGTTCCTGTGAGCTATGATGATGCCACTACACTCTAGCCTGAGAAACAGAGATAGACTCTGTCTCAAAAAAAAGAAAAAGAAAAAGAAAAAAGATAGGTAGACATGATATTTCTATGGCAGAGTAACATTTTAAAACTTGAAATACTTAACATCTGCACCCAGAATTGTTGGCAAGAAAGGCTGAGGCACTAGATTCTTTCTATAGATATTCTTTAACTTTTTGTTAGGGTTATATCCTGATCCCCTGTAAACCAAAAAACAAAACAAAACAAAACAAAAAACGTTAAGTTGAGATACAGTAGACCAGATTCGAGTTCTGCTTAGCAACCTTGGGCAAGTTATTTCATATTCAGCTGAATAACCAAAGTCACCTCCTCAGTTAAAGAAACAACATGGATAAATTCCTTGACAGAGAGGACTTGCATCTCAGTGACAGGGTGGGACATATGCCCTGACTTTGGGACAGTGGTGGCAGCTTCCAGGCTTACTGTTGTGGACTGAATTGTGTTCCCCTGAAATTCATATGTTGAACAAGTAATCCAACATGATTAGTGTTCTTATAAGATGAGGAAATTGGATACAGAGGCACCAGGGATGTCGATGTGCAGAGAAAAGGACCATGTGAGGACATGGCAGGAAGGCAGCCCTCTGAGAGCAAAGGAGAGAGGCCCCAGGAAAACCAACCCTGCTAACACCTTCATCTTAAATTTCCAGTCTCCAGAACTGCGAGGAGGTAAGTTTCTGTTGTTTAAAACAAAAAGTAAAGTATTATAAGTTGAATGTGCATTTTTGATTTATGATGTCTTTAATTTGCGATGCAATTATCTGGACTTCACAGGATGTAGCAGCCCCACGGTGAGCCAAGGAGCACATTGAACGTGTCTTGTCTTTGCCCCATCGTAAAGTTGAAAGATCATGTCCACATTGCTTTTGCACTATTATAAAGCAGTATGGAACGATCTTGAACTGAAGACTATCTGTAAAGGAATGTTTTCAAGAATCTGCTTGGAGTCATCTCTTGGTCTTTGTCTCATGTTTATTTTGTGGTTTTAGTGCTAAGTTAAAATCAAATGTCTCAAAGCACAAGCCAAAAGAGATCATGTGACTTTTTTCTTTTATCATTTTTAGTGTTATATGTAAGTATTTTTCCTATTTTTTAGCAGACTATTTTGCTACTGAGGTAAATGAGAGTTGTGAGTAGGGAGTGGAGAGCTTAGTTGTAAAGACAGTAGAGAGAATTGTGTAGGTGTGCTGCTGATGACAGGGTCAAGAGCAGAGTCCCTGGGCTCAAATCCTCGCTCCTCCACGTTCTAGCTGGTAACCTCAAAGAAGTTACTGAAGCTCTTTGATTCTCAAATTCATATATGAAATGGAGTTAATAACAGAACCTACATCACAGAGGTAAGATCATTTGTGTAAATCTTCTAGAACAGTACGGGGTATCTAGAGAGTGCTTTGTTGGTGATTTATTTTTATTATTATTTTAACATTATTTATAAGAAAAATTAGCCTGCTGGAAATATTAATCTCACTTCATTGTTTTCATATCATTTTTGAGTCTAAGTGATATTTTCTTATTGATTATTTATGATAGTTAATACATTTGATTTCATGTGATTTTTTGGTTGTTTTCAAATGTTCATATTAAACACTTAAAATTTGCCAAACCAATAGATATTCAAAGAACGTTCCATCAAGCTTGCAAATAACACCAAAAAAAGAATTTTTCTGATATTTTCAGCACAGGTAGAAAAAAATGTGTGGTCTCCCCATGTGGGCCTACTTTGAAGGAGATACCATTCATTTGAAAATGTGATTTTTTCTCTTTTGTTTTTTAATAACATACCCAAATTTGTTTATAATATTATAATAGGGAAATTAATGGTCTCTCAAAGATGTCCACATTTTAACCCCCAGAACCTGTGAATATGTTATATTTCTTGTCAAGGAGGAATGAAAGTTTCTAACTAGCTGACTTTGAAATGGAAGAATTATCCTGGATTATCCAGATGGGTCTAATGTAATCACAGGTTCCTTTTAGATCAAGAGGGAAGAAGGACATGGGTGTCAGAGTGGGGCAGAGTGAGAAGCTCATCCATCCATCACTGGCTTTGCCAGGAGCCAAATCTGTGGGCAGCCTCTAGAAGCTGGGAAAGGGGAGAAGACAGATTCTGCCCTGTCTACAGCCCCAGAAGGAATGCAGTCCTGCTGCCACCTTCATTTTAACCCAGTGAGAGCAATTACAGACTTGTGGTCTGCAGAATGGGAAGGTAATAAATACGTGTTGTTCTAAGCCACCAAGGTTTTGGTCATTTGTTGTGGCAGCAACAGGAAACTAATATGTGTATAATATTGCATTTTGTCACATGTCAGGCCATGGGTCAAGTTTAAGATTATAGGAGGATTTTTTTTTTGTTGTTTGTTTGCGTCTCTATTATTTTAGGACACTCAGAAGTGGGATAAAGATCACTTTCAGAAAGGAGTGCGCTGGAAACTTAGCACCCAAGGGGCAGATGTTAGTAAAGAAATATTCTCTGTTATTTAAGTGGAAAGGTTATTTTCCTTTCTGTTTAACCGCATGGAGATGACTTCACATTGTGAAGCACATGTTGGACCTTGGAATGAGAGTGGCGGATAAATAAGGGTGCTAGTCTGTGGACAAAGCAAATCACAGGAGAGCATCTTACCTTGGGAGGAATGGCTGTGTTTGAGGAAGTTCCAAAAAGATTAAACTGCCGCAGCTTCTATTTACAGAAGAATTCTGATTGGTTCTGTTTTCCTCAGGCTACTGGAGGTAAATACATATGCTATTCATTGACCAATCTGTTTTATTTTTTTCATTGAAATGTATGTGATAGACTATCTGCAACTTTGGGGTATATTAAAGCTACAGAGAGAACAAAGGGATGAGTTAAGAAATGGTGGGGTGTATGTTGGCATATGGTGAGGAAGTTTAGGTGCTGGAATGATTATTTTGCAGCATAATTTTGGGGAAGAAGGCACAGAATACACAGGGCAGGAAACAGTAAAGTTTAAAGGCCCAAGGAACATTTACTAGAAATGGATCCCAGGGAAGGATTCAAACAAGAGAATCTCTACAGAATTCTTACACCCAGAAGAGGCAAAGAAAATGAAGAGGCCAGCTGAGCTACTGCTAACTAAAAGAATTAAAAAGAATTAGCAGGCTCCTTTACAATTTTATCATGGAAAAAGAAGTAGGAGAGGGAGAAGGGGCCATCAATAAATGAGGGGGGAGGAGAAATCAATGTTAGTTGTAAAATGTCTGAGCCATTGAACTGCTGTTGTTAAGTCAGTCTTTATAAAGAAATAGGGGTCTAGGTAATTAGGGAGTAATTAAGGTCCCACCATCTTTGAGGCAATATCGATGATAAACAAGTAAATAATTACAACTTGCATTAACAAAGTGTGTGTGTGTAGAAGAAATGCATTCTATAATAAATTTCCCTGCTTCAGTGGTAATTTAACCACTTGTTAAATTAGCAAGGGGGGTGACGCCTGTGGCTCAAGGAGTAGGGCACCGGTCCCACATGCTGGAGGTGGTGGGTTCCAACCCAGCCTCAGCCAAAAACTGAAAAACAAACAAACAAACAAACAAACAAATAAAAAAAAATAAATTAGCAAGGGTTGGGGGGAAAACCTCCACCTCTAAACATGTACAATTAAATAGATCCAGTGATTTGATCAGAGAGAAAGGAATGACTTTTCAGGCTGAATCCAATATCAGCTTATTGAAACAAACAAAACAATACAACAATAACACCACACACACACGAACAACGCTATAGCAAAGCAAGTTAGTTTGAAGCACCAGATGTGAGATTTGGAACTGTACCATGTAGAGTACAGGTCTTAGTCATCCAGTGAGCCCAAAACATTCAGGAAACTGTTTACACAATTTTTACAAATTCCAGATAACTGGGGCTTTTCAATCTTCAGAACTAAAATTTCAAGGAGAAATTGCAAATTCTTCAGTTATATAATGTGGATCCAGGGAGGACCTGGGTACACAGTCTAAATTGAATGAACAGGTCCCATATGCTTTTCATAAGTGAATGAATTGATGTAAGAATGAACTTTTTTTGTAATTTAGAGGTGGTGAGGAATGGTAAGGAGAACGAGTCTGCAGTCAGACAGATCTCGTTTAGAATCCTGCCTCAAGCTCCGTCTCATACAATGAACACATGGGCAAGTGCTTTAACCTTTTTGAAGAATGGTAATCATATTTACTACATGTGGTTTTGTGAAGATAAAGTGAAATAGTTGATATATGGTTCTTGGCAAAAAGTAGATACTCAGAAAAGAAAAATTATTATCCTAATATGGTAGATTTAAGTAAAACATATGATATAAATGCTTGCTCAAAAGCTAGAGAATCCGGAGTCTGTTTTTATTCTAATCTTGAATGACATAGAACTTGGCATATTAGTACTTGATAAATGGTAGCTATTAATGGGTACTTATTATTTAGCCTGGTTAGCTTAGAAAAATTATGGTTTTACTTGACCTCAATTTCCACATATGTAAGGATTAATCAGTATTTTTTTGGAGCATTTTTGTGTTCTGGGCATGATTGAAGCATATGCTCCTGAAGGAACCTGAGTTTAGTTGGAGAGATGGAACTAATGTATAGAAAACAACTGGAGGTGAAAGTGAGTCTAAACTCTCTGCAAGCACGTGAGAAGTTCAGAAAACACAGAGGGTAGTACATTGTATCAACAGAAGGCATGGCCGGGAAAAAGTGGTGCTTACTCTGGGCCAAAAAGGCTATTCAAGATTGGAATGTATGAGAAGAGAAAGGTGGAAGGCCCCAAATGCTTTTTGGGCGAGAGAACAGCTTGAGCTAGTGTATAAAGATGGACACAAATGCATCTAATGATTGCATTTCTGAAACATGGGACATATGATCCAGTGTAAGGTATGAGGGTCACACCAGAATATATGAAATTGGGACCATTTGTTTACATATCAGGAAAGGTGAATAAAGGTTGACTAGAAGGGAATAGTAAACTTGGATAAACAGATTGGAACAGAAAGGAGAAGCTGTCACTCGTAATATGATAACTGTCTTTCTAAGGGTCCTTAGGGATTTCGATGAAATGAGAAATTTAAATCCCTAAAATGTGTTTACAGTCATCCATAGAAATTCTATTTTTCTTGTCTCTTTCCTCTACCACTCCATGAGTCTCTTGAGGAAGGAATCAAGTTTTGTTCATTCCCTCATATTGCACTCCGTACAGTGCCTGACACATAACAATGAGTGAAATATTTGTGGGATACATGAAAATCGTGGTAGAGTTATAAACATAAAATAACATTTAATATTTGTGTTTCAATTACATTTTATTTTAGCTATACATTTTATCTAGTTCTAAAAGATCTTATGGTGCCCTGCACATTGAAATAAAATATCAGCTAAGGAATAGAGGTTATATTTCAAAAGGAGAGAGTTCCTCTCTTTTTAGGCATCAAGGCCAATCAGAATATGATACTCAGGCAAGACAATTTGGACTTTGTTTCTGGAGATTGTAACATAAAGAGAATCATACTATGCTTTCATTTTCTGATAGGCAGTCTGCAACATTCAACTGCAGAGGAAGAATTTTCCTTGAGGAGGAAGTGATCACATGGGACCTTGTAGTATTTCAATTAAACGTTCCCATATAGAGAAGGATGTTCAATTGGATGCGAGTGAGCATAAAAATAGGCTCTAGGGAGAATTGGCACTGAGACCAACCTCATTTCTTCTGGCTTTCCAGATGGTTCAGCAGTGAAATTTACCCCCTCCCCCCCTTTTTTTTTAAATTCTGGAAGTGCCGTGCATCTGGAAAAAATAACCAGGAATTCAATTGTTTAAAAAAGTAAAGATACTTAGGGACAGATAGAGAAGAGAGCTCATATTAAATGCTTTTTCTTTGAAACATGGTAAATAACTTAGAGAATAGCATAAAACACTTAGCAGGGCCCAGGCTCAGCAATCTATAACATTAATTAATTTGGAATCTTCATGAGCAGAGATGAAGAAAATAGTCCTTGAATTGATTTCCACATTATGCTGATTTTGTGATCATCTGTGTACTGAGACCACCCAATTCATCTCTGTTGTAACTAACACCAGATTTTGTCCTGGGTTTGAAATCTCTGGCTATGACATGCAACATATTTAAAAAATATGTTTGATTGATAGTTTAATCATTGTTCCCTATTACATCAGCAGCCAGGCTTAGTATTCCAAGTCTGAGCAATTGTTTTGCCTCTGTCCCTGTGTCACATGAAGCCCTTGTGGCTTGGCAATAGGAGATCTGATTGCAGCTTTATAGATTTCATAGTTTAAAGCTTAAATTTTACGTTTATCTTTTAGGTAGCACATGATTTCTATTCCTCATGTTATAAAAAGAGTGGCTTTCCCATCATTGCTGTCTGTGCTTTTGTCTCTTCTTTTCTTTCTTCCATATATTATATGAGGAGCAAAATTGTATAAGTTTGAAAGGCTAACGGGAAAAGCCAATCACCACTCCCTCTTTCCAATCTAAGTAGGCAAATGTATAATCAGTTTTCACCTGACATAGCTGTAAATGCTTCCTTTAGGTCCGTGTCATCATTCCAAGTTTTCTAAGTGATTTAACAGTCAGGCGAATCAGGATGGCTTTAGAAGCTGAGACAAATTTAGCCAGGCCTGAAACAATGTGCCTATAAACAAGTACATTTAATTGAACTTGACATTGGCATTCATCTCCTGCTGTGTACCCCTTGCCCAGGCAAGGTGAAGTCTGTCTGCAGGGCTCCTGCTTCCTAGGCACTTTTTCTGATTTCCCCACTCTTTTAATGATAGTTTTAGGTTTCCTCATCCCTCTGCCTGCCTGGTTAGAGCACCTCACCCGGGTTGTCTTGTTGGGGATCATGATCAATGTTTGGAGCTTTCAATACATATGTGAAAAGCTTAATTGACATAGGATTGACATCTGGTAAGCTTTTTAGATTTATAGAATACAATTTGGTAATTTTAAACATTTGTATACTCCTATGATCACCACAATCAAGATATTGATCATACCCATCACCTAAGTTCCCATACATTTCTTTGCAACCCCATCCTATCCCCAGAAAACCCTTACCTGTTTTCTGTAGGCATTGATTTGTTTTTATATTCTAATATTTTATTTTATGTATTTTACTTTTTTTCTAATATTTTATATTAATATAAATAGAATCATAAGTACGTACTGTTTTAGTGGTTTGGCTTTTTTGATTCAGCATTATTATTTTGAGAGATATCCATGTTGTTTTGTATTATCAGTATTTGTCCTTTTATTCCTAAGTATTCCGTTGTATGGATGTACCACAATTTGTTTATCTCTTCAACTGTTAAATTTTTTTTTGAGTTATTTCCAACTTTTAGCTAATACAAATAGGGATGGTATGAAATGATGTACAAATCGTTGGATACACGTTTTCATATTTCTTAGGTATTTGCCAGGGTATATGAATGGATACGTTTGCCAGAGTTTTCCCAAAGTAATTGTAACATTTTATGTTCTCACCGTCAGAATTCCGGTTGCTCCATATCCTAGTCAACATGTTTTAATTTTACATATTCTAATAGGTAGGCAGTGCTACCTTATTGTAGTTTTAAAGTTCATTTCTCTAATGACTGATGTTAACCATGTTTCAGTTAAATGTTGCTATATTTGCCTTCTATTTGTCCTGTTTGGTGATGTCTGTCCAAATTCGTTGCCTATTTAAAAACTTGAATGATTTTCTTTCTTAAGATGAATTTTTGAGAATCTCCGTATATTCTTGGTATAAGAATATATGATTTTATCAGACTTGTGATTTAAAAATGATTTCTCTTAGCTTATGAACTATTCATTCTTTTGTTTTTTCCCTTTCATTCTTTTAATAGGGTCTTTCTAGAGCACAAGTTCTTAAGTTCGATGAAGTCTAACTTACTAATTTGTTATTTTATGTATCATGTATTTGGTGTTGTCACTAAGAAATACTTTATAAAATTAATTTTTTATTGAAGTATGATTTATGTAAAATAAAATGCACAGAGTTTAGATGTACAGTTTTATGTGTTTTGATGAATTTATACCACTCTAAATAAGACATGAAACATTTCCATCATTCTAATGAATTTGTTTTATACCTCTTTCTATTCAATTGTTTATACATTGGCAGCTACTCATCTTTTTGCCATGATAGATTAGCTTTTCCTGCTTTAGAAATTAATGTAAATGGAATTGCAAAGTATGTGGCTATTTGTGTCTTTTTTGCTTTCACATAACATAATGCTTTTGAAATCCATCCATGTTGTGTAATATATAGCTCTCTAGCTTGTTCCTTCTTGCTGAAAAGCATTCTCTTGTGTGGGAATCGTTATGCATCGTTACAATATGTGACCTTTTGTGTCTAGCATCTTTCTCTGCTTTGTAGAGATGAAGAGCCGAGGGAATGAGAATTGAAGCTTGGAGAACAAACTCTCGGGATTCCAAAATGGGAGGATCTTGGCAGCAGACGAAATGGATTATTTTGTGGCCCCCAGGGTCATCTGTAGGACCTTAACAGTGGGCCATAAGCTGAATTGGAACGGGGGTGCTCAATTATCTGTATAAATTAGGGCCATAGGATAAGCTTCATTAGGGGATCTGGTGCTGTGTCCGTATTTCTCCGGAAAGAACTGATCTCAACTCCATCCTCAGACAATTGCTCTTTGCCTTCTTGTTTTTGTTAAATACACTTGCACTTTGTTTTCCTGAGTTTCACTCTATGCTTCTTGAACCAAATCTGCAGTACAGTGGAAAGTATGTCCATTTTTGAAGCCATTTCTTTGGAAGGCTCAAGGTATGGGCTCTTACTGAACAAGATGTTCAAACTTTTCAGTTGCTTCTCAGTGAATATAGATCATTTCCTTTGGAATGTATCTGGTGCCTTTAGAAAGGTCCTCTGAGCCTGAGATTTTGTAATCTAGATGTGTTCCTATGTTCAAGTCTAGGGATCTGATCAACTTTTAAAACAATCTGGAAAACTAAAAATTGTGTGAGATACAACAATACTGTGAATTGTAATGTTAAAATATAGCATTTGTGAAATTAGATGGTCTTTTGACTAATTCAATGATTATGTTGTCTGTCAATAAAGACACTATTATGTTTTTCTTGCATGCTCCTGATTTTAGGGAAAGGCATTCAGTCTTTCACCATTAAGTATGATTCACTTTCTTTAATTGCTATGAACCTTTCAGATAACCTATTTCTTCTTTTTTAAAAAATAGATTTCATTGTATATACTTAGGGCATACAACATAATGTTTTGAGATTATACATATAGTAAAATGGTTACTATGGTAAAACAAATTAACATATCCATCATCTCACATAGCCACTTATTTTTTCTCACATGGCAAGAGCAGCTATAATCTACTCATTCAGCAAAAATCCTGAATATAATCATGTTATTACCTACAGCCCTTATATTGTATATTAGATCTATTAGATCTTTAGACTTGTTCATCCTATGTATCTGTTAGCTTGCATCCTTTAGCCTATAGATCCTCATTTCTTTTTTTTTTTTAGAGACAGAGTCTCACTTTGTTGCCCTCGGTAGAGTGCTGTGATGTCACAGCTCACAGCAACCTCCAGCTCTTGGGCTTAGGCGATTCTCTTGCCTCAGCCTCCCGAGTAGCTGGGACTATGGGCACCTGCCACAATGCCTGGCTATTTTTTGTTGCAGTTTGGCTGGGGCTGGGTTTGAACCCATCACTCTTGGTATATGGGGCTGGTGCCCTACTCAATGAGCCACAGGCACCACCCAGATCCTCATTTCTTCTCTAACCTTGTCCTGACCCTGGTAACCACTGCTATACTCTATTTCTGTATATGTTTTGTATATTTGATCTTTTCAGAAAAAGATCCCATATATAAGTGAGATCATGCAATATTTTTCTTTCTGTGTCTGGCCTATTTCACTTAGCATAATGTTCTCCAAATCAATCTATCTTGTGGCAAATGAAAAGATTTCTTCCTTTAAAGTCTGAATAATATTCCATTGTATACTACATGTATATGTATGCCACAGTTTTTTTTAATCCACTCCTCTGTTGATGAGCACCTAGATTGTTTTTATGCCTTGAGTACTGTGAATAATGTTGCCATGAACATGGGAGTGCAGAAGTCTTTAGCAGGTGGTGATTTCATTTTCTTTGGGTATATACCCAGAAGAGAAATGGCTAGGTCATATGGTAATTCTGTTTTCAATTTCTCTAGGAACGTCCATATTGTTTTTCACAATGGCTAAAGCCATTTACTTTCCCCATAACAGCATATAAGGGTTCCCTTTTCTCAATACACTCACCAACACTTGTTATCCATTGTCTTCATAGTTCTCCTAATGGGTGTGAGGTAATATCTCATTGTGGTTTTGATGAGCATTTCATGATGATTGGTGATATTGAACATCATTTCATATATAGTAAATGTAGGCGATTTTTGTGTTGTCTTTGGAGAAATGTCTCATTGGGTCCTTTGCCCATTTCTAAATATCATGTTATTTGTTTTCTTGTTCTTGATTGTACGAGTTCTTTATACATTTTGAATATTAATCCTTCATTGAATGTAATGGTTTTCAAATATTTTTTCTTAACTTGTTGGTTAACTTTTCATTTTGTTGACTATTTCCTTCACTATGCAGAAGCTTTTTTGATGTAGTCCCATTTATTTATTTTTTCTTTTATACCCTAGGTGTGCAATGTGATATGTAAGAAATCATTGCCAAACCCAAGGTCAAGGAGCTTGCCCACTAAATTTTCTCCTAGGAATTTTATGATTTCAGTTTTTACGTTTGAGTCTTTTATCCACTTCAAGTTGATTTTTGTGTATGGTGCAAGATCAGGGTCTAATTTCATTCTTTTGCATGGCACTGGTTATTGAAGAGACTATTCTTTCTCTATTGTGTCTTCTTGGTGTTCTTGTTGAAAATTCATTGACTGTATATGTTTGGATTTATTTCTGGGCTCTTTATGCTATTCTAGTTGTCTATGTGTCTGTTTTTATGTTAATACTATACTGTCTTGATTACTATAGCTTTGTAATATAATTTTAACCCAGGAAGTGTAATGCATCCGACTTTGTTTTACTTTCTCAGAATTGCTTTGGCTATTTAGGGTCTTTGTGGTTTCATATGCATTTTAGGATTTTTTTTTTTCTATTTCTGTGAGGAATGCCATTGACATTTTGCTGGGTTTTGCCCTGAATCTTCATATTGCTCTAGGTAGTATGGATATTTTTATTTTTGTTTATTTACTTTTTAAAATTTCAGTATATTAGAGGGTACAAGTGTTTTTGTTTCCATACTTTCTTGTCACACAAATTCAGTTAAGGTTATAAGTATGACCTCCACACAGACAATATGCATGGTACCCAACAGATGTGAATTTCTTTATTCCCCCCTCACCCTTCCCAGTTTTATTTTTATTGCATTTACTTCCATATGTGTACTTAAGTATTGATTGATCAGTTCCGATCTGATATTCCATGTGTTTGTCTCTCCATTCTTGTGATGTTTCACTTAGAAGAATGGTTTCCAGATGCATCCAGGTTGTCACAAAAGATATTAGATTGCCATTTTTCTTTATGACTAAATAGTACTCCATAGTACATATATACAACATTTTATGAATCCATTCATGTATTGGTAGACAGTTGGGTTGTTGCCATGTCTTTGTGATTGTGAATAGTGCTGCTATAAAGAAGAAAATATTAGAAAATCTATTATAGGTATTGGCCTAGGCAAAGAATTCATGAAGAAGACCCCTAAAACAATCATAGTAACAAAAATAATAAATAAATGGGACCTGATAAAATTAAAAAGCTTCTGCATATCCAAGGGTGCAATCAAAAGAACAAATAGACAACCCACAGAATGGGAGAAAATATTTGTATGCTATGCATCTGATAAAGGACTGCTAACCAGAATCTATAAATAATTCAAGCAAATCAGCCAGAAACAGCTAACCAACCCCGTTAAAAAGTGGGCAAAATACATGAACAGAAACTCTTCAAATAAAGATAGTCTAAAGGCCAGAAAACACATGAAAAAATGGTCAACATCTCTAATCAAAAGAGAAATGCAAATCAAAACTACAGAGGCTCAGCACCTGTAGCACCTGTAGCTCAGCGGCTAAGGCATCGGCCACATACACTGGAGCTGGCAAGTTCGAATCCAGTCCAGGCCTGCCAAACAACAATGACAAGTACAACCAAAAAATAGCTGGGCATTGTGGCACCTGTAGTCCCAGCTACTTGGGAGGCTGAGGCAAGAGAATCGCTTAAGCCCAAGAGTTTGAGATTGCCACAGTACTCTACCCAGGGTGACAGCTTTGAGACTCTGTCTCAAACAACAGCAATAACAACAAAAACTACAATGAGATACCACCTAACTCCAATGAGAATGGCTCATATTAAAAATTCCTAAAACAACAGATGAACAGATGCTGGTGTGGATGCAGGGAGAGGAACTCTTATATACTGTTGGTGGGACCACAAACTAGTACAAACTCCATGGAAGGTTGTATGGAGATATCTCAGAGAATGTATAGTGGACCTACCATTTGATCCAGCAATCCTACTGTTGGGTATATTCCCAAAGGAAAATGGGGCATTTTATAAAAAGGGCAACACCTGCACTCAAATGGATATTTTTATCTTAATAAAGTATTAATTCTTCAGATCAACAAACATGGAATATCTTTTTTTATTTGTGTCCTCTTCAATTTCTTTCATCAATGTTTTGTAATTTTCAGTGTGCACATCTTTTACCTATTTGGTTAAATTTATCCCTAAGTTTTTTTTTTTATGTTAAATTCTTTTCCAGGTAGTTCATTATATGTATAGAAATGCTATGAAATTTTGTATGTTGATTTTTGTATCCTGCAACTTTACCAAATTCATTTATTTGTTCTAACAGTTTTTGTTAGTGGAGTCTTTGCGGTTTTCTACATAAAAAATCATATCATCTGCATCCCATCATAGAGATATTTTTACTTCTTCCTATCTGATTTAGATAAATTTTATTTCATTTTCCTGTCTGATCACTCTTGATAGTATTTCCAGTACTATGTTGAAAAGAAGTGGCAAGAATGGGCATCCCTGCCTCAGATCAGATACCAGAGGAAAAGCTATAAGCTTCGTTCTATTGGTTATTATGTTTATGTTAACTGTGGGTTTTTCATGGGTGGGCCAGCTAAAACAACAATGGCAACAACAACAACAACAACAACAACAACAACAACAAAAAATAATAGCCAGGCCCTGTGGCAGGTGCCCTATAGTCACAGCTACGTGGGAAGCTGAGGCAAGAGAATCACCTAAGCCCAAGAGTTTGAGGTCGCTGTGAGCTGTGATGCTACAGCACTCTACGCAGGGTGACAGCTTGAAACTCTGTCCCAGAAAAAAAAAAAAAAAGGTATTGGTATTAATTCTTTGGAAGGTTGGTAGAATTCAGCCATGAAACCATCTGGTCCTGAACTTTTCTTTATTGGGAGATTTTTAATTACTGCTGCAATACGTTTGTTACTGATCTGTTCAAGCTTTCTATTTCTTCATGGTTCAACGTGTGTAGATTGAATTTTCCAGGAATTTATGCATTTCCTCTAGGTTATAACATTTCTTGGCATTTAATTTCTCATCATCATTTCTTATGGTCCTTTTTGTTTTATTTTATTTTTTGTTTTTGGCTTTTGGCTTTAATGAGTAGAGCTGCTATAAGCATTTTAATATATATATTTTTGGTGGACAAATATTTTAATTTCTTTTGGAGAAACACCTAGCAGTGAAACGTGTTTTAAGGCTAGTATAAGTTTAACTTTTAACTTACTGCCAAATAATTTCCCCCAATGGCTGTACAATTTTACACTCCCACCAGCAATGCACGAAAGTTCTGATTGTTCTTCATAATAACCAGATCTCAGGATTGTCAATTATTTTCATTTTAACCATTCTTGTGTGTAGATAGTAACACTGCATTTGGTTTTAATTTGCATCTTCCCAATGACTAATAATTCTGAGAACTTTTCATGTGTTCAGTGGCCACGTTAGTGAAGTGTTTGTTCAAGTCTTTTGTCTATATTTTAATTTTTTATCTTAGCATTCAGTTGTTCACAACAGCTCCTCATTATCCTTTTAATGTCTGTAGCATCTCTAGTGATATCCCTTCTTCTATTTATCATATTCATCATTTGTGCTTTTTCTTTGTCTTGATCTGTTTTGCTAGCAGTTTAAAATTTTATTAATCTTTCCAAAGAACAAATGTTTAGCTTTGGTGATTATCTCTATCTACTTTCTGTATCATTGATTTTCTGTTACATTTTTATTATTTCCTTCTCACCTACTTATTTGGGGCTTAGTTTTTTTCCCCCCTGGTTTATTAAGGTAGAGGCAAATCTTTTTTTTTTTTTTTTTTTTTTTTTATAACTTTCTTTGTTTTGAGTAAAAGCATTTAAGGCTGCAAAATTTTCTATAAGAACTGCTTTAGATTAATTTTATGTTTTGATACATTATACTTTAATTATCATTCACATCAAAGTATTTTTGAACTGCTCTTTGAATTTTTCTTTTACTCACAACTCATTTAGTTGTGTGACATTTGACTTCCAATCTGGGGGATGTTCTATTTATATTCTTTTTTGGGGGGGAGATTACACGGATTGCTTTAATACTGCAAGAGTCATGGTTATAAGTTTTCCCATCACCCAGCCAGTGTTCACTGTACCCATTATAAAGGTTTTTGCCTGTTCCCTCCTCTCCCCTGCCCTCTGCTTGATTCTCATTGAGTTTTACTTTCCTT
Source organism: Loris lydekkerianus (assembly GCA_963574355.1). Lineage (NCBI taxonomy): Eukaryota > Metazoa > Chordata > Mammalia > Primates > Lorisidae > Loris > Loris lydekkerianus. The sequence goes on along the minus strand of CAUYPK010043258.1, from coordinate 5,538 downwards.
TATGCATTTGTGCTCATTGGTTAGTTCCCATTTAATAGCGAGCACACATGGTATTTGGTTTTGCATTCTCTAGATATTTCATTTAGGATAATGGTCTTGGTTCCATCCAAACTGTTGGAAAAGCCATTAAATCATTTTTTCGGATGGCTGGGTAGTGTTCCTTAATATACATACACCACATTTTGTTAAACCAATAAAGAAGTGATGGGCACTTGGGTTGATTCCACAACTTTGCAATTGTGAATTGTGCTGCAATGAACATTTGAATGCTGGTGTTTTTTTGATAAAATGACTTCTCTTTCTTTAGGTAAATACCCAGTAGTGGGATTTCTGGATCAAATTGTAGGCCTACTTTTAGTTTTTTGACTATCTCCATATTGTTTTCCATATGTACTTGGATCTGAAGGTTTTTCGACTTCATCAAATTTGAAAAATGGTCATTATTTCTTCAGATATTTTTCTGTCACTCTCTTTCCTTGCTTTCAATGATTTTAAATACTTGCATATTGACCACATAAAGTTGTTTTACAGTGTATTGAGGTTCTACTCAATGTGTGTATATTTTTTGCAGTTGATTTTCTAAGTTTTATGTTGTAAAGTTTCTATTACTATGTCTTCAAGTTCATTAATCTATTTTTCTGCATTGTTTAGTGGTCTGTCAATCCATTCAGGAATTTTTCTTTTCAGACATTTATAGTGTTGATCTCTAAAAATTTGACTTGGGCCTTTTTCTATCTTTCATGCTTTCATTTAACATTTTAATCTTTCTTAATGCTTCTTGAATATGCAGAATATAGTTACAATAACTTTTACTATCTTTGGCTACTAATTGTATTATCTATGTCATTTCTGGCCAGTTTCAGTTTTTAGATTTGTTTTTTGGTCATAATTGGTCTGTGAGCAATGCTGCTGCTCTGTTGACCAAATGGACCCTCTGGCTGGATTTCAGTTCACCCTGCCCTGTAGGACCCAGTGATTTGAGATTGATCATCCGTTCTGTGACCAGTCCTCCAGCGCATGGTCCTTCCAGTGGGTTTCTTGTCCTCCTCACGTACTTACTTACATTCCTTCCCTCTTTTGGTCACTTCTGTTCAGGATCTGGAATGCCCCATGACCAAAGCTGCCCAGGGTATGTCGGTTAGTGAAAAGCACTTTTTCCCATTGGCAAATTAAATTCATCTACTTAATTTTCACAAACAAGATATATGATTTTATAAGATTAGAAATATAATATATACTCATGTAGATAATTTAGAAATTTTAGAAAAATATGTATAACAAAATTGAATTTATCTTTGGTGATTATCTCTGTCTATACAAATTATGCTTATTTTAACTTATTTTTTCCTGTATTACTAAAAAAATTTAAGGATTAATGCTAATTCTTCATACATGTATAGTCATGTCATAATTTATCTGACTGTTTCGCTTTAATAGGATATTTTAAGTTTGTTTCCAATTTTTTGCCATTATGTCATTCTGTATAATTTTTTCCCGAATTTAGGATTTTCTTTAAAGGATAGATTCCCAGAAGTGGAATAATAGAAATGTATTTTTTTGGCACTTAAAGTATTAACACCAGATTGCTTTCCAAATCGATTATAGCCATGTACACTTAGGTCTAATCATCATTTGAGATGATTTCCTCTTTCACCAGGTAAATATTTTTAAACTAAGTTTATTTGCTAAAGCAAAATAAGAGATCATATTTAATAAGTTTGATATTTACCTGTAATTAACCAGTTAGTTGAGAAAGTTTTTTAGGTAGCTATCTAATTGCAATGGAAAGATTTTCTTCAATGTTCAAATCATTTTAAAAAATTTACTTACATCAATTTTATAACTATAATCAAGTCATTAACATTCATTTAAAAAATCACCTTATAGAATGAACATGTTATATTATCCTTAATTTGGGTGAGAGTTTCTTTCTATAACTAATACTAAGAACTCTTTGGGGCTCTCCAAAAGCCTAATATAAATCCCTTAGTTTATTAATCTATTTGTTTTATTTATTTAGGATTTGTATCTTACCCCATACAGGATTTGAGGTGACTTGCACATAATAAGATAAAAATAGTAAGATAAAGAAAAAGAATAAAGATAGAAAAAAATCTTAATAAGAACTGAGCTCTGGCTCAGCACCTGTGGCTCAAGCAGATAAGGCACCAGCCACATATACCTGAGCTGGCAGGTTCGAATCCAGCCTGGGCCTGCCAAACAATGACAGCTGCAACCAAAAAACAGCCTGACATTGTGGTGGGTGCCTATAGTCCCACCTACTTGGGAGGTGGAGGCAGGAGAATTGCTTGAACCCAGGAGTTGGAGGTTGCTGTGAGTTGTGATGCCACAGCACTCTACCCAAGGGGACAGCTTGAGGCTCTGTCTCAAAAAAAAACGAACAACAACAACAAAAAAAAAACTGAGTATGATTTTTAAATTGGAGTCTGTGGCACTTTTTTCATGCATTAGTTTTCTTACCTTTGAGCTCAGCAGGCAGCTTGTAAGAACTGAGTGGGGTAAGACAGCAACTCAGAGGTGGAGAGGTTCCTGGCACCTGGACATCAACCTCAGAGGCCCTCTGGGGATGCTGGGATCTCACTTGCTCACTGGAAAGCTCTAATCCATCATATTCACATTCTCCCAGGAAACTCCTCAGAGGACACCCTTGCCTTAGAGGATGACTTTCTAGGAGCTATTGTGACAAGTCAGTGGGCAGCATTTCATAGACCGTTGGCCTCTGTGGTGGGACGGACAATTTGTCTTTGGCTTCAACAAGGGTCTTTTGCACAGTGGTATAGCAGGAAGTGGAAGACCGCGGCCCTGCTGTTGTGCTAAGAAGTCATTATCGCCAGACAGAGCAGAAGTATGGACTGTAGATAATGGGCCTCTCAGGCTGTCCAGAAATCATTACACGACTGAGGAAAAGGCAGCAACTGTTTTAAATCCCATTAGTGGGACTGATGGGCTGTCTGGGACAGGATGCCTATACCCAAACCAATAGCTTAAAATAACTTCTCCTTATTAACCCTCTGATGCCAGGAACTCTCATTTCCCATGCTGTACTTTTCCAGAGAGGAGAAGGAAATTATGTTAGGTGCCTAATACATTACCTCATTTAATTCTAACAACCACCTCCTGAAGTCCATGTCAACTGCTTTATGCAGATAAAGATCCTGAACTCTGCTTAGGTCACATACCTAGTAAGTTATGGAGCCAAGATCTGAAGCCACTGTCTAACTCTAACTCCCATATTTCTTTCATATACCAGTCAATTCCATAATACTGTGTGTATATGGTTGAATAGGCATCAGAATATATTTTTTTAAAATTCAGAATCTCACTCTGTTGCTATAGACTAGAATGCTGTGGCCTCAGTCTAGTTTACAGCAACCTCAGATTCCTGGGTTCAAGTGATTCTCCTGCCTAAGCCTCTGAGTAGCTGGGACTACAGGCACCTGCTATAACTCCTCGGTATTTTTTTTTTCTATTTTTAGTAGAGGGTTTAGCTCTTGCTTACACTGGTCCCGAACTCTGGAGCTCAAGCGATCCTCCTGCCTCAGCTTCTCAGAGTGCTAGGATTGCAGGCATGAGCCACTGTGCCCAGCCATCATCTGAATATTGTAGCTCATGAATGATCTTTACAGTGGTCGACAGAAATGACTTGGGACATGGTGCTAAATCTTCAAAACCATTAACTTGAAACAACCACATTGCTCTGTATGTATTTTATTTTCAGAACTTATCAGTACTTATGCCATTTTTCAATTATTTTCCCTTTCTAAAAAAAGCTTTCCTTCCTACTCTTTATTCTGTAACCAGAATAACAGAACACAGATAAGACTAGTTTTGAAAACTTATTGTCCAAATGTCCTAATGAAACAGGGATGGGGAGAAGCAGAGTCCATTTCATTTCCTCTAGTTACACTAATTTTAAGTTTTTCAAGTTTCTTCTGATTTTTCTTAAGGCTAAGGGTTTTTCTATTACAAAAGGCATAATTCTAATCATGGCTTTTAGGGAATAATCTTTATTTGTTTAAATGTCTAAAGATTATTATTAAACAGGTTTTTTTTTCGGTGTATAGAAATCAATTTATTCACATCAGTACTAGGAACAAACAGAAAATGAAATTTTAAAATGATGCTACCAAAATAGTATCAAAACTATCTAATACACAGGAATAAATCAAACTTACTATTAATATATGCAAGTCTTCTCTGTAAACCATAGACATCTTGAGATAAATTGTTTTTATTATTAAATCATAGCTGTGTACATTAATGCAATCACGGGGCACCATACACTGCTTTTATAGACCGTCTGACACATTTTCATCACACTGGTTAACATAGACTTCCTGGCATTTTCTTAGGTATTGTGTTAAGACATTTATATTCTACATTTACTAAGTTTCACATGTACCCTTGTAAGATGCACCACAGGTGTAATCCCACCAATCACCCTCCCTCCACTCATCCTCCCCCTGCCTCCCCTCTCTCTCCCTCTTCCCCATATTCTTAGGTTATAGCTTTCATGTGAAAGCCATAAATTAGTTTCATAGTAGGGCTGAGTACATTGGATACTTTTTCTTCCATTCTTGAGATACTTTACTAAGAAGAATATGTTCCAGCTCCATCCATGTAAACACAAAAGAGGTAAAGTTTCCATCTTTCTTTAAGGCTGCATAATATTCCATGGTGTACATATATCACAATTTATTAATTCATTTGTGGATCGATGAGTACTTGGGCTTTTCCCATAACATAGCAATTATGAATTGGGCTGCAATAAACATTCTGGTACAAATATCTTTGTTATAATGTGATTTTTTTGTCTTCTGCATATATGCCTAGTAGAGGAATTATAGGATTGAATGGCAGATCTATTTTGAGATCTCAAAGTGTTCTCAAAACATCTTTCCAAAAGGAATGTATTAATTTGCATTCCCACCAGCACTGTAGAAGTGTTCCCTTTTCTCCACATCCACACCAACATCTCTGGTCTTGGGATTTTCTTATATGGGCTAATCTTACTGGAGATAGATGATATCTGCAAGTAGTTTTGATTTGCATTTCTCTGATGATTAAGAATGATGAGCATTTTTTCATATGTCTGTAGGCCGTGTGCCTGTCTTCTTCAGAGAAGTTTCTCTTCAAGTTCCTTGCCCAGCCTGCTATGGGATCACTTGTTCTTTGCTTGCTTATATGTTTCAGTTCTTTGTGGATTCTGGTTATTAAACCTTTGTCAGAGACATAACTTGCAAATATCTTCTCCCATTCTGAGGGCTTTTGCTTGCTTTACTTACTGTATTCATTTTTTTTTTCTTTTGAGAATAATTTAATTAATGATCTTTTAAAATGTTCACAGCGCACCTCAGATCCTCTTTTTTTTTTAAATTTTTTATTATAGATAAAAATATGCACCATAGATGTGGCCCGACCCATAACCCTCCCTCCACCCAAAACTCCCCCCTCCCTTACCCTTCCTTGGTCCTTTCCCCATAATCTTGTGGTATAGTTGGGTTATAGCCTTCATGT
>CAUYPK010043256.1:0-10331 GCA_963574355.1 Loris lydekkerianus | reverse complement strand
TGACGGGTAAGACTCCCAAAGCTGGGACAACCTAAGACAGGATATGGAGAGGCTGCATGGTGGATTACATTCATAGTACCCAGAGACGGGTAAGATCACTGTGCGTTCAGTCAACCTAAGACAGGGACCAAACCATTGATGTTTGTATCCCCATGACGGGTAAGACTAAAACTGCAAGAGCAGGCAACCTAAGACAGAGGCTATGTTTTTTCGCCATACAAAAAACAAAAGAGGGAATTGTTGGCCCTACCATGTGCCTGAGGCCTAGTGCAACTTCCAGAGCCTGACTAGAAGTAGATCCATCGAGCTACTTCCGTGTAGCAATGACTCAGCAAGGCCCGGCCTAAAACTGCCTCTACCTAGATACAGCCAATGTGGTACCATGCCATTGGCCCAACCCTGTCACGCACCTCATCCCCCACCTTCTTTCCCTGCCCCTTCTCACGCTCTATATAAGTGGCTGCTTGACGCAATAAAGTTGAGTTCCTGCTTAAAAAAAAGAAAAAAATCAGAAATCAGAAAGAAGAGCAAAGAGAGGGAAGGAGGGAGGGGAGTGGGGCTTTGGTGTGTGCCACAACTTTTGGGCACAAGACACGATTGTAAGAGGGACTTTACCTAAAAAATGCAATCAGTGTAACCTGGTTTATTGTACCCTCAATGAATCCCCAACAATAAAAAATAAAGAAAAAAAAAAAATTCCAATGGCATTTTTCACAAAAAGAGAAAAAAATCTTAAAATTCATATGGAACCACTGAGGGTCTCAAATAGTCAAAGCCATCTTAAGCAAAGGGGAAAAAAAGCTGATGCATCATACTACCTGATTTTAAAAGTATGTTTTAAAGCTAAAGTAATCAAAATAGTAAAGAATTGACCAAAAAAGACATATAAACAATAGCATATAATGAGGCTCCAAAATAAATCCATACATATAAGGTCAATTAAGTTTGCAAACTCACTCTAGAAAATGTACTCCATACCTTACTGCTAAATACCACTTTTATTCACTTTTTAAGAACTTCCTTCGGCCATCTTGTGACTGTAGATATATTCAGTAGTGAAATGTGGTGAACTTTCCCTATGACAAGTTTCCAACTTAATTGCCAGACCTCATTTATGGTCAAGAAATCTTTGACAAAGGCACCCAAAATACACAATTGGGAGAGGATGGTCCCTTCAATAAATGGGGTTTGGAAAACTAGACACAGACACACAAAAAGAAAGAAATTAAAATCTTGCCTTATACTAAACACAAAACTCAACTCAAACTGGATTAAATATTTAAATGTAAGACCTGTAACCATAAAATTCTAGAAGAGAACATGGGAAGGCTATATGACATTGGTCTGAGTGATGATTTTTTGCATTTGACATCCAAAGCACAGGCAGCAAAAGCAAATGGGAGCAGATCAAACTAAAAACTTTTTGCACAGCAAAGAAAACAACAAAATAAAAAGGTAACCTACCAAATGGGAGAAAATGCAAGCCATATGTTTGATAGGGTTTAAATACTATTTAATATAGTATTTTAATTGTATAAGGAATTCAAACAGCTTAATAGGCAAAGGACCTGAATAGACATTTCTCCAAAGAAAACACACAAATGTCCAATGGGTATGCTAAAAAATTCTCAATATTATTAATCATCAAGGAACCACAAATCTAAACCACAGTGAAATACCACCTCACGCCCATTAGCATGCTTACTAGGAAATAGTCAAATGATAACAAGTGTTGATGAGGATGTGAAAAAAAGGAACTTGTACAAGGACACTTGTATACAACTCAGATTATAAATTGATTCCATCAGTATTAAAAACAATGTGGAGTTTTCCTCAATATACTAAAAATATAGCTACAACATGATCCAGCAATCCTTCTTCTGCAACTATAACCAAAGATATCTGAAAGAGATCTCTGCATTCCCATGTTCATCACAGCATTACTCACATTAGCCAAGATATGGAATCAATCTCAGTCTGTGGCAGGGCAACGAACTAATAAAATATGAGATATCTATATCTATCAATCTATATTCTGATAACAGAACTTATTCAGCTTTGAAAACTAATGAAATTCTTCCATTTGCAACAATAGGGATGAACCTAGAGAACGTTACATTGCACCAAGTCAAATAGGCTAGACACAGAAAGGCAAATATTCAAATATTATATAAACTCACTTAAATATGTGGAATCTAAAAATGTCAAACTCACAGAAACGACGAGCTGCATAAAGGTTGCCAGGACCTGAAGAATGTGGAAAATGGGAGGATTTCTGTCAAACAGTATAAATTTCAATTTTTAAGAGGAGGAAGTTCTGAAAATTTAATGTGCAGGAGAGTGAGAATAGTTAATAATATCTACTTAAAACTTACTAAGAGAGTTTATCTTTGTTCTAATTTCACAAAATAATGGCAAACTTTGTGAAGTGATGGATGTGTCATGTCAATTAACTGGATTGTGGTAATCATTTCACAATGTATAAACATATCAAAACATCAGGTTGTACAGCTTAAATATATACAATAAAATATCCTTGTCTTATCACATCACTGAATTCTCTGTGTGTCATTTCATTTTCATTGAATTTAGGTGTTAAATCCATATCCAAAATTCCAGGTCTTTTCCAGATGTATTTAGTAATTTGTCAATTTGGAAATTAAAGTCTAGGATTAAATCTTCTAAAATTATTTTATATTAACCATAGGTCAATGGGCAAGGTCAACTCATATTGCTTTATCTCATACAGCATATTAAGGCAAACTCAATGCTTTTGTGAGGTATATTGTTCCAAAAAACAGGGAGTAATTAAAAGTAGAGCAGACCATTCTGTTATTCAGTCTTAGAGAGGTCAAGTCACCTCAATTCCTACTGAGCAAGTGATTCATTAGATATTAAAAAAGAGTTAATCTGCTTGCTTCCAAAAATCCAAAAATTTTGTTGAAATGTATATATAAAATGCTTTAATAAGATATCAAATTATGGCACTAAATAATCACATAAATATATGTGATAGATGGATACAATTCACTCATATTATGAAGCATAGACTTAATTTTAACCAAGTGTTTATAAATTTTAAACATAAACTTCTAATTATGAATTTCAATTTAAACAAATTATAACATCTTTTGAAATTAAAAAGAAAACCTTCAGGATTCCAGTTTGCCAGAAACTGTGGCATTTAAACTATTTTGTTTATCACACAACCAGTGCTCCTTTTATTAAATACATAAAGTTTTGAAACTACATTCTCTGTCACTTATTCCAAACATTGCTTCAGAGCTTTTGAATGATGGGCCACAAATTTCCTAATTTTAAATTAATTGATAAAAATACACATCACTGGTTGATAAATAATTCTTATGTTTTGCAGTTGTATCTATCTTGCCTTTGAGTTTTCTGGGACCTGATATGTAAGATTAACCACCATGGCACTGTACTCACTGGTTCTATCTACATCAACTAGATAGACTCAATAATGTTATATGCTTGGTTTATATTCTCTTTATTACAAAGAATAGAAATCCACCCAAGTTACCTCAGGTTAAAAAGACATTACTGTGAAGTGACAGGTGGAAAAGGTTTAGAACTAGAATGAAAAAGCCCCACAGTAAGAGGCAACTCCAAGAGCCAGATTTTCTTCTGTACTCTTTCATGGACTCCTTTTGAGTTTCTTTCTTTTTTTTTTTTTTTTTTTGTTCTTTTTTGCGTGCCTTTTCAGTTCTTCTTTCAATTTACTTGCTGCCAATTGACTTAGCTCTCATATTTTAAACTTACTTATATTTTATGGTAGCTAGAATACTTTCCTTGATGATTTGTTCATTCCGATTGAAATTCAGATATTACCTAGACATAGACTATGTTTTAGGGACAAATCGTTATCTTGCCATGGCTGCAATTCAGCCTGCTTTTTGGGTCAGTTTGTTTCCTCCTATTATGCCTATTACACAAGCCTATTATATGCCTCATTGTGTTTCCAAATTCAAGTTCCCCAGAGAGAAAATCAGTGTCTGCTAGAGAAGCTGAGAATGGTGGCTCCATGGTCACTGTAAACCTTTATTAGATATGTTCTAAACACACACACTATGGATCCCAGCCACCCAACAAGGTTTTAAAAAATGAATTAACTCTCAACATTTAAAATTGGGAAAATTTTACCAACATGTCCTGATTTCTGTACTGTCTTGAAAAAACAAACAAACAAAACAACAACAAAAACAACAAAAAAAAACAAACAAACAGAGGGTCTGGCAACATTACGGTTTGTTTGTTTTTTTTCATTATCACAATTCCTTGGAGATGATTAGTTGCAATCCCCTAGACAGAGCCTGTGCTCTCCAGGTTGCCACCACTCCCAACTATGTCCTACAGGAAGATTGGGATTCTTTGGTCCTCTGTCTTTCACTCAATAACTGGCTTATTTTAGAGGGAAACCCCTAATCACCCTCTACTTTTTACTCTGACCTCCCTCCATCTTTTATACTAACCGCCTGGCCTCTGGGAGCTTTTCAGTCCTATTTCAGCTCAGAGGCAAGCCTATAGTTGGGCTTCCTTGTATAAAAGACCAGCTGGTCATGGGAGTAAAAGGGATTTAGGACAGGGAATATAGCTGCTACCTTAGTCCATTTGTGCTGCTATAAAGTAATACCTGTGGTTGAGTAATTTATAAAGAAAAGAGTCTTATTTGGATCATGGTTCTGCAGGCTGTACAGGAGTCAAGGAGTTGGCAACCGCATCCAGTCAGGGCCTGAGCTTCCACTCATGGAGGATAGGAAGGCGAGCCCAGCCATTGTGCCCAGAGATCATCTGGTGAAAGAAAGGGGAGGGAGGTGCCAGACTTTTTTAAAGAACCAGCTTTCTTAGAATTTCTTACAATTAATAGAGCAAGAACTTGTTCATTTCCTCAAACCATTCTTGAGAGATCTACCCACATGACCCAAACACCTCCCTCTAGGCACCTCCAACACAGGGGACCAAATTTCAACGTGAGATTTGCTGTCCAAGCTGTAGCAGCTGCCTAACCAGTAGGAGCTATAGGTGGTACAATTTTTCTTACAAGGAGGTAAGGTTAGTGGGGCCAGTATATTTACCTACTTAATATAATATAATGAAAACAAAATTGAGTATACTTCATTGCAAAATAAAAATATTCAAAACCTTTTACCAGTAACATTGAGAAGAAAATCATAAACCTTTTCAAGGTGATAACTCTGGAGATAGAGAGGTGCAGCTGGCCAATATTAGACTCAGAAAAGGATCAAAAGGGATTTAAAGCTCGATGGCATAGAACTCCCAACATCCCACCATGTTTTGAGAGTTTCCAATGTTTTTTTTATAGTCTCTTTTCCCAATCAACTAAGCTAGCAACTGGCAGTGTGCATTTTATGGCACAATTCTGGCCTCTTTATCCATGAGTGATACCTTCTGAGACTCTCACTAGATGCCTGAGACCATGGATACTACTGAACCATATACGTATTATGATTTTTTCCTACACATATGTACCAACGTTTAATTTATAAATTAGGTGAAGTAAGAGATCAGTACCAAGAATAATAAAATAGAATAATTATTACAATGTATTATAATATTTCCTATTTTACAATTTCATGGATAGATTTGTTCTTACTGTAGATCTTAGCAAACTCAGCACACAATTTTTTTTTTTATTATTCCTTATTAAGAACTTTCAGTTTTTCACTTAAAAGAAGTACTTTAAGACATCTTTTTACCATATTTGAATTGTCAGTATCATTACTCTTGTGCCTTGGGTCCATCAAATAAAATGATGGTTTTTAAACAAAGTACTGAGCTACTTTGGCAGCTTTTCTGATGTCTGATGACAGATACAGCTACTAAGTTACTAATAGGCAGGTATCACACATAGTATGGATACATGAAGCAAAGAGATTCATGTTCCAAGTAGGACAGAGTGGGATGGAACAAGATTTCAGCGTGTTACTCAGAATAACACACAATTTGAAACTTGAGAATTTATGCTCCTGGAATTTTCCATTTAGTATTATATTTTTAGACTATAGTTGACCATCGGTAACTAAAACCACAGAAAGCAAAATCATGGATAAGGGAGCACTACAGTATAAAATTTTGTTAAAACATAGCTACACTCCTTAGTTTACTATTGTCTGTGGTTGCTTTTGCCTTAAAATGTTAGAACTGAGAAGCTGCAACAGAGACTATCTGGTTTAAGGAGTCTACAATGTTTACTGACTGGTTTGGGCTAGGCCATGGCTCACACCTGTAATTCTAGCATATTGGGAGACTGAGATGGGAGGATCTCTTGAGCTCAGGAGTTCAAGACCAACCTAAGCAAGAGAACGATCTCATCTCTATTAATGATAGACATATAGCTGATGGGTGGGTGCCTGTAGTCCCAACTACTTGGGAGGCTGAGGGAGGAGGATTGCTTGAACCCAGGAGTTTGAAGTTGCTATGAACTAGGCTGATGCCACGATACTCTAGCCTGGGCAACAGAGTGAGACTATCATAAATAAATAAACATATACATACATACATAAAATATCCACTGACATTTTACAGAAAAAATTCAACTATTTCTGTTTATGAAATAAACCTAGCTAGGGACCCCAAACACATTGCAAAATGGTCCTTCAAATACATGTACAAGATCTTCTTCCTAATCTAAATTCTCCTGCTGCAGCTTAATTGAATTCCTTTCTTTTGACCTTGGTTGAAATGAAGAACTATAACACAATATCATCAATAACATTTATTTACATTGAAATCTATTAGCAAACAATCAACTCTGCCATTTTGTACCTAAAACCTCTAGGTTTCATTTTATGTTAATCATATTCCCCAGCTAAGCACTGTAGTAAAAATTGAGCTCTTTTACAACTGCATACCTAATTCTCTGAACAACTTAAATCCCATAATAACTCCATTTATTTTTAAACTTATTTTGATCATGGTAAAATTGACCTATCAAGATTCTCGTACTATAAAAATGAAAATTTCTCTTATGCCTTCACAGATCACATCATCAATGTTTGTAATTCACTATGAATAGCATTTCTTTTGGAAATAAGTACCATTTCCAGTAATGCCTGCTGTGATCTTTCCTGTCTTTGTGAGTTTCCAGTATGCCTTTTCCAGTTTTTCCCATTGAATGTGTATTATGATAGTCAGATTATTCAAGCGCTGATGGAACTGGTAGTCTAGCATGTGCTTTTAACATAGGACTACCTCCAATGACTATGCCCCCAAACTTAGCTCTCTTCTTTCATTAACTTCAGAAAATTTAATTATGCTGGAACCTCCATAACTGACCACCTCCGTACATTGCCACCTTCTTAAGCTGACCTAACTTTTTTTAACTGGGCATGTATCACATGTACATATCAATAGGCCCAGTTCCTTATGTTGACCACATCTGTATATTGACCCACCTAACAGAGGTTCTGCTGTACTTAAAATCAAAGTGGAAATAAAAGTTTTCCTTTATTCCAGCAATGACCAGCTAGAAAGATATACTATGTACACAAATAACAAAATATAAAGTACCTTATTTTTAACTAGTAATATGTCATACAAATATGGTAATATTAAAATTCTCTTAACAGAAGTCAATAAATGAAAGGATATACTATATTTACAGTTATTAATCAAAGTCCAGTTGGGAACAAAAATAAATCTGTACCTCAGCGTAGAGGTGAAAAGCTGCCAACTAGGAACTGAAAAGGCAAAAGGAGAATTATGGAATCACAGAGATAGCAACAGCAGGAGACCTGAGGAAAAAAGGGGGAAAAGTTGGATTTATTAACAGTTGAAGGTTGAAGAGAAGGTCTTACAGAGCTGAAACTTAGGTCTCTGAAGATAGGATATCAGCAGCTGATGCTGAATCTCTGAATGCTGAGGTATGAGAAGGCTGATTAAGTGAGACTTGGAAAATCTGCAAAATGGACACAGTAGCTGCTGTGGGAAGAAACTGCTGTTACTAAAAAGGAGGCACATTGCTTGGAGACTAACAAGAACCGAAGCAGACAAGAAGCCCACAGGAAGTGACACGAAGAAACAAGTCCAATGGCCCCCCTCCTTGCCTTGCAGCCTCCCTCTACCACCCCCAGTTGGCAGAGAAGCTAAAAAAGGAAATGGTGCTTTGCAAATTTATAGATCCAACATGACAGGGCAGAGCTTAGAAGAGTAGAGCTGGGACTCAGAGACTGTTTCCCTAAGTACATGTCGATATAAATGGATGAGGTGCTAGAATAATAATAAAGTCACCATATAGTTGCCATACTTTTACATAGAAAAAATGGGGAATTATAGCTAAATGTACCTCTATCTACAAAATATTCATTGCAAAACTTCACGGAGGGGAGACCAACACATGGAGAATTATTTGTAAATATTTTGTGAAGTTTTTTAATAAGTATTTTCTAAACACAGGTACACTAGCTACAATTCCTCTTTTCCCCATTTATGGTAATTTTAGGGGCAAGTTTTGGGATACACTATAATTGAAAATTCAAGTATAATTAAAAAGAATAAACAGGTAAGTTTAATTAAATATAATAACAATGGTTTTATATTGTGGATATGAAAGCATATGATAAATAATACTCCAAATCATAACCAGAATATAGCAGAATAAATTAAATAAATTGTTTATTTGGTTGTAGCTGTCATTGTTGTTTGGAAGGCCTGGGCTGAATAAATTGTTGAGAAATGAACTCTGTTATATTTTTTAATGACTATTAATAAATAGTACATAAAGAGATATCTTTAATCTTGTGAATCAAACTTTAAACCAAATTTATTTTCAGGTGAATTAAAATTTTAAGTCCATAGAATGAAGACACAAAAATAGAAAAATAATAAAAGTTTGTCTTTACTGGATTCAGCTTTCACATGAAAGCTATAACCCAGTTACAACCTAAGAATAGGGGAAGGGGAAAAGGAGGGGAGGGAGGTGGGAGGTGGGCAGAGGATGGGGATTGGTGGGATTATACCTGCGGTGCATCTTACAAAGGTATATGTGAAACTTAGTAAATGTGGAATGTAAATGTCTTAGCACAATAACTAAGAAAATGCCAGAAAGGCTATGTTAACCAGTGTGATGAAAATGTGTCAAACTGTCTATGAAACTAGTGTATGGTGCCCCTTGATCACATTAATGTACACAGCTATGATTTAATAAAAAAAAAAAAAAAAAAACAGAAAGGAAAGCATCAAAGGAAGAGTTACATTGACTAAATGTAATACATAACTCTCTAACCAACATTATGAAAGCAAACATGAAAGGGATAATAGCATATAAAAACAAATTTTCTAAATTTGTACAGAAAAAGAGATACCATTCTTAGCTAGAAAATGTTAGATATAATATGAAATACAATCACTTTTCTTTAGTTATTCTGTTCAAGAAGACTGAAGATGGGTTCCCAACCCTTCTGGCTTGTAAGGTCTCTGAGAAGTCTGCAGAGAGCCTGATAGGATTTCCTTGATCAAATTACTTGATATTTTCATTTCACAGCTTCTAGGGGTTTCTTCTTCAGGCTGACTTTGCCCAATATAATATATAATTTGATGATTCACTCTTTGCAATGAATCTGTCAGGTATTTATTTGAGCTTCATGTTTCTGGATGTCTAAATCTCTAGCAAGAACGGGGAAGTTTTCCACAACTATTTGCTCAGATAAGCTCTTTCTTTTTCACCCTTTGAGATGCCTATTATTCTTATATTTTTCTGTTTTACATAGCCCCATATTTCTCTTAGGCTTTGTTCATTCCTCTTATTCTCAATTCTTTGTTTTTAACCAACTGGGTTAATTTGAAAGGATTATTTTCAAGCTCTGAAATCCTTTTTTTCTGCCTGATCGAGTCTGTTCTTAAAGCTTTCCACTGTGTTTTGTATTTCCATAAATTAATTCTTCATTTCTAGAAGTTCTATTTTTTTTAAAATATGTATATCTCTTTGGTAAATTTTTCATTCATGTCCTGAATTACTTTTCTGGTTTCTTTCAGTTGGTCTTTCCATTTTCTCTTGAATTTCATTTTAATATTGTCACTTTTGTGAGGATTCACTGTTAGAAAATTGCTGTGTTTTGGACGGAGTGTCCTGTCAGTCTGATTTTTTATACTTCAGAAATTCTGGACTTGACTCTTTTTTGTCTAGAGCAGCTGTTACTTCTTGATTTTTTTTTTTTTTTTTTTTTTTTTTTTTAGGTGTGGGTTTGTTTTTTTTTTAAACTATTAAGGGTATTTATTTAGCATGTTTTGGGTTTGAAACTTTGGTAAAATGTGGGTGGTTTTATTTTGGTATAGTTTCTGGAAAGATACCTTGT